>JAGXCT010036331.1:19642-64770 GCA_022495035.1 Philopotamus ludificatus | reverse complement strand
CAATAGCACGGCTAGGTTAATGAGCTGTAACATGTTCTTGTAAATGACATTTTAAATAACGCGACATCAGAAAAAAATAATCAACTAAAAATTAAAAATCATGGATGAGGCATGTTTAAGCTGAAATCATTCCGCTTTTTCGGGGTAATTTTAAATATAGTTGGCGTTTGCTGTGTAGCAGGTTAAATATTTTCTAATAAATGGTATTAGGTTAGATGTAGTTCTTCAGTAATAATAATTTTAGTTTTGATAATGTATTAAAAAAGCATTAAAAAAATGTAATGGTTTATAAAATTATTTATAATGCAAGTAAAAATGTATGGATAATATCGACTTCAGACAACAACAGTCACGATAATCTAATCTTGTGAAATTGAATGCGTTTGTGGTTAATTTTAAATAATTAAATGATCTGCTTTTTATGGATATTTTGTGTTGACATTTGATATTTTGTTCAGATAGTGTTTTATCTATTTGCTTATTTTTATTTATATTTATAACCGTTTTAAGTGGTGGAGCTCTTTGTCAAACTTTTGTAAAAGCTCTTGCATTTTTGCGTGGGGGTTTGATTTAACTAACGCCTTCAGTTTGTTATTATTAACAGAAGAAAGATGACTCCTCGTCTTTCAGAATTATAAATTTATCGTTCGTTAAATACAACCCATAAAAATCGCTTATACCAAAAATAATCCACTACTATTTTATGGTAGTATTGGAAACTGAACTTTAATTATTTTGTTATCGACCTAAAATTAATTAAATTTATTCAATGCCCAAATTTCAATATGGTTTAAAGTTAAATAAAATTATTTATAAACACATGTTTGTATAGTTATATGTGTATTATATAGTCTTTATACATAGAATAATTTCTGTGTGAATAATCTTTAATCCGAATGGAACAAAAAATTCAATTTATTTTATCTACTGTATTTCCGTTAGGTTGACAATGAACGATGTTAGTGATATAAAATATGTCAAAGTGAAATGTTAGAGATTTTCGTATAAAATAATTACATAATAAATGTGAAGGTAAAAGTATAACATTAGTTTGATATCAAATCAAGTTTACTAATAATTTCGCTAAAATAATTATTAATTCGATATCTAAAAGTATAGTATACTGAATTTGGCGCAGTAATAATATAAGATTATTTGCGAAAAAATTAACTGGTACGACTATCGAATATCAAATACCCAGAAACAAAGAAACGTTCGAAGGAAAAATATTATTCGTATGTATAATATACGCTCATTTCGAGGATGAAATAAAAGCATAATAAAAAAAACTTATGGCAGACACTGAAAAAAATGGCAAACCACGACAATGGGGTTAAAATACTTTCATTAATTACGCTTATAATAAAAAATGTTGGTGTAAACTCACAATTCAGAACAATACGCTTGCGAATTTCATGCCAATTTTTTGCGTGCTACAAAAATAGAATAATATTTTCATATTTTTTGATGCAAAAAATATACTAGAATATCAAATTATAAATTTTAAAATTTAAACATAATATCGAAATTTACGATGCGTGTTGTTTATTATTCTTTGGTATAATGAACCATTATTTATGGATTAACAAATTGTTGAAAAATTCAACCCAACCGCATAATATTTACTAAACATAGGCTTAGACAAATTAATTATTTGATTGCGTGTTTACATATACTTTTTATTATCGTTCATTGAAATAAAATCTTTTAATGGAGCTATTGGTACTAGAGTAAGCTATTAGGATTATTTTTTTAATTTATTTATGTGAAACAGTAACTATATTAATTATTGGATAAAAAAAGAAAAATTAGAAACTTGAATCGCATACAATAACTTTAATTTTAAAAAAATATATTTAATCATCATATCAGAAGGTTAAATATACATTAGCAGTATTTTCTGGGGACATTTAAAGATAATAATATATTAAATAATCTGATAATATATACAATATTATGAATTAGATTTTATGTTTACTGTAAATAATTCCCTTATTCATGTTTTGTTAATCAATCCTAGTAAATGTTCACTGAAAGCAGCTGAAATCTCATTCGGCATGGAACTCACGTTGTACTCTTTTTACAATCCAGCTTTGTAATTATCAGCTTCCACACGACAGGACCACAAATTAAATGCTTCACAGCAGTTTCTACTTTAATTACAGCTTTATTGCTACGTTGTAGTGTCAGATTAAAAAAAATGTAAAATGGAATTACTGATTATATATGAAAGTTAGGCTTAAATTTTCCTAATATATTCCTCTTAATGAATAAAAATATAATATAATATATACCATTCAATATTTTTTATATACATACAAAGAATATTTGCTTTATTCATTACTAAAAAATACTAAAATATGGATTTCACAAAAGAGCTTTATAAACAAATCAACATTTTGTTTTTGTGGCCCAGTGCTGAATTACGAATCAACAGCTGGAAAATGCTGATCTAGGAAAAAGCTTAGTCTCATAAAACATTCGAGAAAAGAAAGAATTTTCTTTTTCAATCATGAATGATTTCATTATGAATCGTCTGTCCAGAGCGATAATTTATCGTTTCAGATAAAAATATAACAAATAAAAGCATTGGTATTAGTCAATACATTTCAGTATAATTGACACGTGTTATAAAATGATTTTTAAAATATTCATAGCGATAACTTAAAGGAGATATTCACCACAAAAGGGAGATTTTCGACACCGTTTTTCATCATTTTTTTACATAACCTGAATGGAGAGCCACTGTTTACTCTATTATTTTTTACAAAGGCTCTATCCGCCATTCTTTGGGTGGTATATATATAGCCATCATATTAAATCGCGAAAGGAAGTACACGCGATATATTTCAACAAAAAAAAAATTAAAGACGGTTTTAATTTTAGCTTTTTTACGCATAGATTTAGCGGCCGCTTTACAGCCGGCAATAAAATCGAATAATAATTCGGACAAACGTAAAAAAAGTTATCGTATTATTTCTTTGTATTTTTATGGCGGTTATATATCACGTCCCCCCCTTGGCTTAGTAAATAAATAAATAAATAGTAAAATTCGCAAAATCAATTGAAACTTTCTCAGCACAACTATTTGGCCGCAAGTGTCGTTAGAGCAACAATAAATTTTAACGATCGTACATCATTCGGTTTTGTTTGGACTCTTTGTTATATAAGCAGTAGTGGGGTCAAGGGTTGAACACATGGCGTAGGGTCCTCTGATTAATTCAGAACTCGATAAATATATCGTAGGAGGGCAACGCTCATGTTTATAACGAGACCCGCACCAGCTTTATTTATAAATTAGCCGGTATATATTTCGAAAATAAATAAATAATATTTAACAGGTGTATACATATGTCGTTAATTGAATTGAGATATTTTTATCCTAAAATTATTTTGTATTTTTTTCAGTGGATGTTTACATAATGATTATCTGTCAAGACATGCTTCAAAACGAGGAATGATGAGAATTTTAATCCGATTTCTCTAAAATAATGTTTCAGATTTTAAGCTCATATTTAACGCTGTATGTATATATAAAAATAATATAATTTTTACGTAAATCTTTACTAATTAAAATCAATATTTAAGGATACAAGATTTTTTTAAATCGGATTACATTCATCAAAAAATTCTTTTTACCAATTTATTTCCAGTCAAAGCTATATTTTAGCATATGAGTATAATTTTTTTCATGGTAAACATATTAGAGTGAGCTACGGGAGCAATCAGTAAATTGTGTAAAATCCTCGCTGAAAAAAAAAGAAATTTCCATTTCTACCTTTGTAATAAATCAAACCACGTAAAATACGTACGCATCCTTACTAAATTAAGTGTAAGGATGTAAACTGACTGGCGTAGAGAAAATTTTCTCGTAATAAATTTGATTTACGTAAAATTAAATCGCATCCTACTCAGCGCCTCGTTTCAAGATTTTCCATAATAAAATTTAAATAAAATATTTACTACAGATACTATCTAATGCAATAAAATTTGTCGTTATTTAGATAAGTTGTCTTTATTTGAGGTCAAGGTTAAAAAAGTATTGTCGCAATGCCGACTCTCTCTCTGGATTGTCTTGTTACATCGCAAATTGTAACAATACAATCAATATGCAAATTTTTTTCGTCTAATGTTGCCGTAGACATCGTCTTGATTGGATTTAGGAAAAATGTTGCTCAATGTCGGCACGAAATAATATTTTTCAATTAAAATAATTAATGCAGAAATTGATGAGGTGGCTTAATGAAATTTGGAGTTCAACAATCGCTCAAAGACTCATAGGATCATGAACTACCATTTTCGGGTTCGAATGAAAGAAAACAATATAGAATATCATTTTCGCAAAGACAATGATCAAAGTGACAATTTCAGTAAAATTTCCGCCTTATCATGAAAATTTAATGAACTCCGGGAAACGGTTGGGTTAATTAAAAAAATCGATTCACAGCAATATGAAAATAGTATAATTAATATATAGATTTGGATATAAAATTAAAATGTCCTAACCCTATTCTATGCTATGATTAAGTGCTAGTATTAATTACGACTGATGTAACTAATAGCTTAGTAATTAAGTGCGTGAGAACAGAATAAGGGCGTAATTTCAGATAATAAATTCAATTACTTGATATGTAAGTGTAAAATAATATACGTGTGAATATAAAAATAAATATGTTTATGATTCCTAAGTTATGATATATACGTCAAAATAAGTCAAATTAGAAATTATGTCACAAGATGTTTACGTCGAATATATATATATTTTTACATTTTTTACTAACATAGATCCAAGTTCAATAGACGTGCAAGGTTAGAGTATTTTTTTTCTCAGCTATGCAGACTATGATAGACCTTCATATGCAAGATATAGTCTATAAAACGTTTTTTAAGAATATTTCATATTGATTTTAAAAAACATTCAAAAGAAAAATCTTCCGGTTCTTCAATATCCTTCTGGCTATTGTAAAAGTTAGTTGTAGTTAATATTTTTTCTCATTGGAAAGCGTAAAAGAAGAGTTTATGTTTTTAGCTCGAGAAAAGAGGGAAAATCTTTTGTTTGATAAAAAAATAAGCGGAGTTTTTGTTTTTCTCAAAATATAACTATTTGTTTATTAATATTTTGTCTACATTATTAATTCTGATTATAAAATTCTCCATTTCATTGAACAATTGAACGATATTAAAAATTCTGAATATTATTTAAACAAATCATGTTTACTAAATTAGCTAATACCATAATAAAATAAATCAACGACGCGATTTCATATTTTGCGTGGGGAATGATAGAAATAAACACGTAGAGATTTTATTCTAAAAATCGTCCAAATTAAATAATAAATTTATGAGAAATCGTTAAACAAGTTTATCTAACAATTTATAACCCTTAAAAAAGATAAAAAGGGTATTACTGAGATAAAAATGAAGGAAAGATCCTGAAAAGTCGATTGAAGGACGGGTCGTCTTCACAGAGGAGTCAAAATTTAACCTTAATTTATGATGAGAAAAATGATCTCATTAATCCAATTTGCCCTTCACAATGAAGTTTTATTTTGTTATACAAAATAGTAGTATAGAGCAAAATAAATAACCATTATATTTACTCGACCGCGTCTGGATAAAAAGTTGACCGCAAACGCGACATAATATAATGGATTTCTTCTTGGTACCTATAATATTTATCAAGATGACCTTGTCAACGCGTCAAAGTAATAACTTTTTTAACTGTTATTTTTCTGATCTTTCCAATTATCTGATTCATATCATCATAAGTAATCAAGAACAATATCTTGGCATCGAAAACTGTTTTTGATCGCAAATAGCTCGGATTTTAATATGAATGAATTTTTAATAAAATTCATTGAGAAATGTTGGTTATAATATATATTATTTGTTATATTTTTATTGCAGATTATAAATCCATGTATTTGAAAAGTCTTTATTTTTTATTTATCAAAGAGTTAAGACCCATAGAAAACATTCTATGTATTATTTTAATGCCAGGAAACTCATAAATATTGGGTATTTATTTGTATTTTATTATACTCACTCAGCATTTTTATAGCTCTGCTTTGAGAGACGCTGTTCTTGTAGCTGCGTGCGTTACCATTGTGGTCCGAGTTGCTGTTAAGCGACGACTTCTTCGACGGCCTCAACAATCTAGAAGTCCTCAACTTAACACCGATCAGCACATATAGCACGGTGATGGCGGTCATGGGTCCAACGAAAAACACGAAGCCGGATATTTCGAAGGCATGTTCCACCAGCACCTTTTTGACTGTGCATTTGATCACAAGTTTATCTAGCTCCATGGTCGTTACCACACCGAATTGTATAGCCTGGGGTAAGGCGAGGCACAGTGCCACAAACCAAATGGCTATGATGAACTTAACCACTCTGGACAGCTTTGACATTGTATGCGACATGAACGGATGGCATATAGCGATATATCTTTCGATAGTGAATGCAGTTATTGTCAACACTGTGGCGTTTGCTGATGTCTCTGATGACAGTCCAAGAAGTCGACACGTCATCTCGCCGAAGGGATACACATCCGGATCCCACATCTTATATATCTCTGGCGGTAATCCACTCAATAATAACAGCAAATCGGATATGGCCAAGCTGAACAGATAGTAATTTGTTGCGGTGTGCATACATTTGTTCCTTACAATTACAATACAGGTGCTCACGTTTCCAATTACGCCTGCCAGGAATATCGCCGTGTACATTATCGTTAAGGGAATCACCAAGAACAGCGAATCCTCTCCCCCGGACACGTATGTCCTGTTGTCCCCGAGGAGATCGGATTCGTTGTCGAACGGGACGTGACCTGTTGCATTCTGCGCCAGGTCATAGTCGTTGTAGTTGAGCGGAACGAAGGCGTCGAAGTAAGCGGTGAAGTCGCTGATGTTCGTCATCTTCTGCATGACGGTTTACCTGTTAACAATAATGGTGTCTTCCTCGGTTGCGGGGCACGAGGAAGTCATGGTTACATTTTTTTGGCTATCGCGGCACATTAACGCATCGTTGCTTCATCCATTATTGCGAAATGGGCTCTTTTTCATAGATCACGTTCGCACTGCCTTGATATTCCGATCTGACGATCTGTAATGGTAAAAAAAATACATCACGTTTAGGTATAATAAAAAAAATATTTAATAATATGTGTCTGCGGTAGACAGACACATGGGATTCATTTGGTATTTTTGGTAGAAAAAAATAAACTAGTGTAATCAACGCACGATTTCCTACCATAAATTCTTCCGTGTTGCAATTATCTTTTTACTTCCATCCACCAAGCGTGGAGGAAGTATTGATTTATTAAAAAAAATAGATTAATTGACATTGATATTATATCTGAATAAATTATTTAGGAATCATATTACTAAAAATAAAAAAAAACGATTTTTTACATTTGAACAGAAAGGTAGAAAACACTTTGTTATATATTGACCCAATTATAGAAACGTGCTCTCAAATTTCAGAGATATCTGTGAAATATTTTTCCATAATATGAAAGAAATAATGGCTCATTGAATTCAAACAAAAAATAACTAAGTATAATAATCCGAGATGACATCATTTTTTAATAAGATTTTATATATGACATTATACTTTAACATTTTATTTTTTCAATAAAATATCATGAATGAAGGTCGTGTTTATGCCACACAGTTGTTCTGCAAAAAGACGTTTATCACAGTAGTCAGTATCAGAAAAACGTTTTCAAAATAAAGCTATTAAAATTATATTTTAAATATACTGTTAGCATAATAATGTGAGGTAAATTTTTTTATTTTAAAACGAAATATAAATAATAAATTTATATCAATATTTAAACTAAAATTAAACACCATTTTATGATTTTATTATTCAAATAACGTAGTGTTTTAAATAAAAAAAAAATACGAAAATGCTGAAATTCTTTTAAATACATATTTAAAAATTCAAGAATATTTTTCATTATATAGAAAAAGCTACCGAAGAGTTTTCATTAAAATATTTCTCTTATTATACACTTTGGAGCTTTAACAAAAAACTTTGTTTGCAAGCATATTGAGCTTTATAATATTATGTATAATACATGTCATACTAATAATACATATAACCGACTATAATTTAAGAATAAAATGGAAAAAATATATTCAGAAGATAATTTGAAAAAATAGCTAATTTTGATTGTAACATCTGTGAAACGAAATTCGATTTTAAAAACGTTGCCAATTCAATACTGGTTAAATCGACAAAAATTGGCAATAAACTGGTACGAGCACAAAATACTATTAAGGACAATCGAACGTACTTAAATATCCATGTACATTTGTAGTTAAGGTTGGTTAAATTTAAATATTTTTTAATTAAAAAACTTTGATAAAATCACTCTGTATAAATTTGAATAATCATATTTTCGAAAATGAAGAATTTTTCCGTGACACCGTAGCGATTTTTTTTACGAATTTAGCGTCAAATTGACGAGACAGACATTTGATATGACATCTGAGAAAGAGCCAGTCTTACAATTTGAGCGAAAAATGAAACAAAAGCTCTCAACATAAAAAGATTTTACGATTATAGCATATTTTTATATGAAAAACGATATAATTCTAAGCATGCGATCGCAACTTATCAGCTGACAATAATATACATTGTCTCAAATAATGATTTTTATAAAATAATATTAAATATAACATATAACACGTATATTTATCAGTATTAAATTTGGAAATAGAGAATGTAATAATGAAAATGGCAAACAACGCTTCGTCAATATTATCTCATATTGAGTTAATACGGTTTGCTTGCTTTTGAAATTTATCCAGCAATATATTTCTATGATTTTTTTTATAATATGTATACGAATTCACCTGGATGTAACACCATTTCTACTATATCATTATTAGAATAAAGTAACAAAGCGAAAGTAGGCTCTATTTGTGAAGCAAATCAGATTTAATGTATATCGTTTAGTATACATGAATAAAAATTCAACTCGAAAAGGGTCAACGAACTGCAAAAAATATTAATAAATCTATAGATATTCTAATTCTGAATAAAATTTATTGTAAAATTTATCTTTTCCGCGCTGTAATATTTCGAAGATGAATTTTACGCAACGGAAATTTTTCCAATTCACTGAAGTGATAAGATTCGATAAAGCTTTAATATAATAATCCGTTATTTAATACAACACATTTTTTGTGTTTTACAATATACCATATTTACAATATTTATTATCAATATAAAATATCTTAATTATTTCATAAAATAACATATATACATATAGGCATCGATCGTAAAATAGGTCATTACAGTTTTTATATACAATGTAAATCTTAAATTATGCAATCACATGGAAAAACGGCGCCAACTATTTAAATGAACTCGAGATATATGATTGCAGTATTGTACTTACTGCATTACCCACTTTCTGTCGTAAATCTTCCAGATAGTCCAGTTAAGACTCATGTTGGACAGTTAGTAAGCACGTCGGTGATATATGTCGATATTAGCGTTTTCAAATTTTGTCAGAAATTGATATATCACGTCATATATGCGAAATATGTATGAACATTTCAATATTATTATTCAGAAATGTATTTCGAGCAATATTGATCGATACAGCTTTTATTGTACAATATTATTATGGAATTATTTATAACATATAAATTATATACGGTGGAATACTCCTTTTTACGTCCGTGGGAATCAAGTTTTCCCGCTTTTTGCGTATAATTTCTACAGTCCAATTTTATTTACTGCATTAAATACTCTCTTTTATGTTTTTATTTACGGCAATTTACGGCAAGTATAATTAAAATTTCAATAAATTTTAATTAAAATGGATATAATGTTAGATTTATTCTCTCCAAATTGTACTAGAGAACCACCAAGCATTAGATTTGGTGATATTTTTTGCTTTCAGTAATATCACGTGGGTTCTTGGATACAGATAATAAAGTTATTTAAAAATTCAGATGTCTATTATAGATGCAATGTATTAACAGCTAAGGCATGATGTGAAATTGAAAAATTAACGATTACTTGTTTGTTTTCAGAAAGCTTGATTCGACGAGTAACAGGAAGACGAACTAGATGATATTACGAAGCACAATGCCATTGATGGCAGGTAACTAATTTCTGATGAGCCCTTCTTGGCTTTAATGCGATGACATCTAAAGTTATGCGAATCGACTACATAGTGGAAATTCATATTCAAGGAAACTTTTCCGAAAGATAACTCTTCGATGAAGAAAAGGTAAACTCGATCCATCTAATTTCAACAAAAGACGCTGCTTTAAGGTATATTGAGGACCTTAAAAGCTATTTTACAAGCATTAAACAGATACACGATGAAACCTTTCAAACGATTTATAACATCGGAGAGCTTTATGTAAAAAAAAAACCTGAAATGCGTATCTGATTTTCCTAATAAAAATCATTTTTTGAAGTGTCAGTCATTTAAAAAAAGGAAAAACAGGTTTTAACTGCATAATTATAATTTTATTTAAAAATATATATACTTAGACTCAACAAAAAGCCTAGGAAAGTATGGCCCGCGAACTAATAATCGTATATGTAAATATTTCACTTTTTGGCTCCTATTTAAATAAAATTAAATAAAACGTAGCATTTATTAATTGCAAAAATAATTAGAAGAGCTTAAATAAAATTAATTTAGATGTTAAAAGATTGGTACAGTACGTACAGTTTTATAGGCCTCATCAAATTATTACAAGTTTGCAAATACATACGTCCTTTTTAGTTGTTGTATTTTTTAAGTCATAAAAATAAATAATGTTAATCTAGAAAAAGTTTTGCTGCCCGGTGTGAATTAAAAATTTTAGTTTGTTCCTTAAGCTAAAAAAATTACCTGGCCCTGCTTTATAATCTTAAAATAATCTTAGAAATGCTTGTGACAAAACAGCTAGTGTGCAAGTTAGATATAAGCTTCCCTGAATATATGTATATTTTGTGTGTTTTTTTAAAATTGTAGTTTTAATCATAAATTAAATGATCCATGTTAACCTTGACATGTCGGACATTTTAGTATATTTATTAATACATTGCAACAATAAAAAAGAAAATAATATATATACTATGATAAGTTATATTAATAAAAACGTCATATCTTATCATTATACGACTTTCTTTTACTTATACTTATAGTTGTAATAAAACAAAAATGACAAATGCAAAATAATTGGTAGCTAAAGAAATTAATTGCATATGAGGCAAAGAGCAAAGTTTATTAAAAGGTTGAAGAACCTTTCCTTTTCATAGGATCCTTCAAAAGCAATTTTATTAATTGGGCACGAAAAACGGATACTTGTTAAAATCTTTCTTTTAAATTTATTTTAAGTGCAATTATGATTACATTAATGTCAAATATACGTACATATATTGAATACGTACATAAATTGTATTAAGATATTTAAATGATTTAAATTAATATAATACGATTGTTATATAATATTTTTTCTAGACAATGTCACGATTGATAGATGATGTATTGTCGTTATGGTTTTGGATAATAAATTATATTACTTTTATTATTTTCAGAATTCTGCGATACAGCTTGCGGTTGATGAAATAAATAAAATTCTACCAAATATTTGGTACATCCGAAAATTCACTCGTGCATGTAATGAAAAAATCCTTAACCACTGTTATTAGATTTTTATAATAGAATTCTTAAATATATATTTAAATCTATCTAGAGTCCCCTTAGCACACAGATTTTTTAAATTAACAAAATGAAGTAGTGGGGTAGTATTTATGAATTTTTCAGAGGGATTTATGTTAGAGTATACGGAAAAATACCCGGAAACACATGTTTTCATAAAAATAAAAAAAAAACATGTAAAAACCCGGAAAACTAAAAGCATTGCTTGATCGCGTCGATCTCGTGTCACATTATACTAAAAGCATAAAAATATTTTTTTGTTTATTTTTAAAATTCTATCGATGGAACAAAAATATAATATTAACACTGTTAAATGAAAAGCGGCTACCAGCATTCCGGCGATGATTAATTGATGTTATTTGTTAAGGAAACTTTTGCCCGTGTCCATTGAGTATTTTTTGCCATAAAAAAGAGAATAAAATTTTCACAAATTGGTATACAATACAAGCGTAAAATACACTGAATTATCTCTGTTATTGTATTAAACAAATAATTTTCTCGAACCAAAATTTAACAAAAAGCTGGCATTAGTCAAATAAATGTCAATTTATCATGGATTTTCACGGTGAATAACGCAGAGATTAATTTTAGAATTTCAGATGAAACACGCGCATGATTAAATTTGCTTATTGTGATTTCATGGAAATTATGTTTGCCAATAAATATTAGCAAACATCGAGGTTATGTTTCTAGCACGCATAATACACACACAGCTCAAACGAATCTAAGCATTGTGCTTATTGAAAGCAAATATATACAGAGAATAGGATTTAATTTAACATTTGTGTCATATTGCCATAATCTTCCATGGCAAAAACGAAGATTTTATTCCACGCTTGATAAATTATTAAAGGTTTGGAGACTCGGGGGATTTGCGGAATAAAACTTTTTAGGATATTAAAAACGTGCAGATAAGATAAAGCATATTTTTTTTAAATATGGTACGATTAATATCGAGATAAACTCTTGTAATATGCATATTTGAATTCGACGAATTCCTGAGATCATTCAAACATTTCATGGCAGCTTCACAAACAATTTCATCACGGAATTGAAACTATGAAACTTTAATTTAAGAGCATTATGAAATTCTCATCACGAACCTTTCAAGACAAGAGTTTACAACTAGTTTAATATTAATGTTTTATAAATTTGTTATACCACTGAGGTGGGATTAAACTCCACAGTCTAATATTGAATTAAAATTAATTTATGCACACATCTGCATATGACAACATACTCATAAATAAATTAATATTTTACTGAACAAATTATTCAAATGATTCCCAATTAGTGTCAATGATTAGATGACAATAATAAATTAATTTAAATAATTAAAAAAAAAATCTCTTGCCTAATTTGCACATAAAAAGGGAATGCTTTGAAAAGATAATTATTTCATGATGTATTATTATTAATTAAACATATATATTATAACTACTCTCTAATTAAATAAAATATTTTCTTTACGTTTATCTATACTTTCACGGTATGAACCAGTGAAAGTATAATGTACGAGTCTTTATACATTATTTGTCTTTTTAATTATGTGATAATAAAAGTATAGATATAGTAAGAATAAGAATAAAATTACTCCATCAATAAGTGAGAGCGGAGTCGTTTATAAAAAATCTGGAAATATTTCCTTCAAAGTGTTCCCCAATCGAAGGTATGAGAGATGGTTCCAGAATGACTTGCTGATCACTGACCTCGATTATTTCTTTAATAAAATGCAAAAATGCTTTCAAATTCCATAGTAAGAAAATCATCTCGAGATCGTTTGGTTTGTAGAATTCGAAATGTTTTTCTGATGTACTACTTATTGAAACGTTCTCCTTTTTTATTTTCCGATCTCCTTGAACCCAAAAATGTTAAATTTATTCTCATCCATAAAAATGACATTACTCTATTTTATATATTGATCCTCTTTTTGTAAAAAAAAAATACATATGTTAGGCATTATTAATGAAAACTCGAAATAATATCAATGGATTATTGAAAGTTTACAGCTAAAAATTAAAATTATTTATGAATTTTAATTGTAATAAAATGCCTTAATCAAAATAAGATAAGCTAGTTATCCTAGGCTAATTTCACAATGTTAAATTTTGTAATTATCCAAACTGTTTATTATACAGTTCTCTTTTGGCAACATCATATGACATGTTTCTGGTATACGGTGGACCAAAAAACAACACGCATTTAAACCGATGCTCCATTTCCGGGAGCTTAAAATAATCCAAAACGCTTTCACCAATTTACTTCATTAAAGCACCATTTATTTAGCACACAATGGAGCGTGTTATTACAGTTTAATTACCAATACTGGTTATTACTGCACTGTGATAATCGAAAATAATTTGATTTCGGCAAAAACACGTAAAGCTATTGCAGATAAAAAGGTGATGTTTAAATTTTTCAGCAGTTACAATTTAAAACAAAAGCTTTCGCTATATTATATAGGTAGGAAGAGGCTTGCCACAAATTTACTCGGATGATTGGCTTGTAGATCACGTACGTTCTAGGCGTGACCTGGTTGCAAGGACCCTTGATTAGAATGACCCCGTTATATGAAAATTTTTAACATAGGTGAATTGTTGAATATGGATAAAAAAAAATGGCGTAATTGTAACGCGTCGTGTTTAATATTTTAAATTAAATAATTGGTATACGTACGTTTCGATATTGACTTAAGCAAATTCGCTGAAGTTTCCAACGGAAGGTCAAACAAACCTTCCGGAGGATGTACTCGGAATTTTGATCAGAATTCCGTTCTAAGGAAATGTTACTAATGGAATACACGACGAGCGATAAATATTTTTTTATTACTGAAAATATTCCAATTGAACAACGAATCAGTTTTTAACACCTACACATACATACATCTAATACTTCAGAGATAAGTCATAAATTTTCTTAACTCGTGTATTTACGATAGCATAAAACATCACGTGTCGAAGTCGTAAACAAACTATTTTCTTCGATAAAATTTATAATTAAATAGTCGTTATTCAGACTGATATGTACAATATAATAAAATCAAACTTCGATATTACACCGTTGAATTGCCCTAAGTTGATAAAAATATTTTGACAATGTCTAGACGATAGATTATATTTTTCTTATTCGGAATTTAAATATTTTATCAATTTTGTACCGTACTGCATATTTACTGCATGTACATAATGCTCGTGGTCTGGAATATTTTATAAATCTGAGCACTGTGGATAAGTCAGATAAATAGAACAAACTGTGGATGTTGTGTAAATAGTTATTTCTAATATTTTATATAAGTATGTATATAGAAATAAGTTATATGATATCTAGTAATTTTCTTTATATGATTTATTATACGTACAGTATCCAATAACATCAAAGCTTTATTACAAAATGACTTCAGGCCATATTCTGTCATATGTATTTTATATATTATTTGATATTCGATAATATCAAAGATGCAATAGAATTATAATTTAATTACAAACAGGAAATTAATTTGTTTTAAATGACTAAATAATTCTAATGAAAATAACACATAAAAAAATTAATTATGAATAATTTTTTTGTATTGTTTTAGAACTGCGCAGCATAATATAAGCAATTAATTACTAGAAAATTCGATAAAATATTTCATGACTATTTCAATAAAGCGAATTCTAATTAGTTCAGTCTGATTAATAATATAATTCGAAGACCTTATTCGCTTTATTATACGTTAGAGCTGTAAACAAATTGGCGCGAAACAATGGCGCGTTTCATAATAACAATTAATGTCGTCAATCGACTGCAGCAATACTATTCTAGTAATTTTCACCAATGAAAATTATTGCAAAACTGAACTTTTATTTTAATATATTTTTCAAATTTAAAGTTTGAAATTTTGGCTTTCGGCAGCATGTTGAAATAATCACCACTTTGTATGCCCGGCGGAATTTTTAATATTTTCCTTTCAAGTCTCGAATAAAATCGCAACGAAAATTATTAAATATGTATCAGGTTGGTAACAAAATGTCTTTTTTTCAACCAATTTATAAATTCATATATTCTACAGAAAAAATCGAATAAATTTATTTATTTCTTAAAGCCATTTGTCAAAATGATTAAACGGATACAATGGCATCTAGGTTCGCGTACCGTTCACACTTCAAGCTATTCGAACTTTGACCATTTCGTCCGGCAAAAATTCATCAAAGAGGCTTATGTGGCTAATGGGGTAACAGCTGTTACTAAACATAGACCACAAACATTGGAGAAGGTTGAAAAATTGCTGTTAATTTGAATTCATGAAAAAAACGTAGCATCTGTAAGATATGTTAGTGAAAAAAAAATGTATGATAATATATTCAAAAAATATCTTCGTAACGATTTTTGCGTTATATATTGATATGTTTATTATATTATTATTAAAGAAGGTTTAATAAACATGTCTGTATATTTCATGGCTACTAAGATGATGTTATAATTAAATTAAGAGGAAGGTAGGTATTTTATTGGGATTGGATTTAGGAAACATTCTAAATTACCCACCTTTACAAAAGAATGTACAAAAAATAATGTTATTCATATTTTCTACATATATATATATTTCTATAACATTTAATCAGAGATCAATTAATGAGAGTAGAACAAAGATTCGACCAAAAATATCCAGAGTGGAAAATGTTAATATACTTTAAAAAAAATACAATAATAAAATCAAATATTAAGGAATTGTATTAAACATAATAAATAGTTTATGTGAATTACGAAAATATATTACTTTAAGCAAATCAAGCTGAGGACCGAAATACCTGTAATAAGCTGTCGCTTAGATGTCTGGTAAAGATTGTGTATAAGACCATGTTTTATAGCCCAATTCATTCAATTTTTATGGTCAATTGTATTTATAGTTAAGAATTATCGACAGCGGTGTTTTGATCTAATAGTTTTGACATACATATTTTTATGTATATATTTCTATATTTATGTAAGACTTATCCAATTAAATTTTTATTGACTGAAGATAAATAACCGCAACCTTCTTTATTATGATTTCAATGAAAACTTATTAAAAATCACTATAGTTTAACGGTCTTTTAAATATTATATTATATTTTTTCTCTTAAGTTTTTGTTTTAATAGAAAAAAAAAACACAAATATTTTCTACAAACTCAAGATATTTTTAATGAACATATTCAATTTATATTATTAATTAATGTATTGGTCTATTTTGATCGGCAACAAGAATGCAAATTAATCAACACATGTCTGTGGTCAACAGGTTCCGAATTGCCAGACGATGGCACATTAAAACAATAACTGGTTAAGTTTGAGACGAGATCTGTATGTGTGTACGTACACAGATGCCATGGACAAATATGCTATAAAGTTTTATGAGCCAATAATAATTTTTCACATGATACAAAATTAAGTTAGATTAAGTTTCGGAAAAGTTTCAATAAATGAAATCGAGTTATTCGTCCGTGCGATATTGATATCAGCGTCGCGAAACTATTTTGTTAATAATATGGATCTTGATAGAAATTCAAAGCAAGCTTGGGCGGATTAAGATAGAGCCATGTTTTTGTTTTCGTATATGAATGGGATTAATCAGAAAATGTTATCTATAATTTACGACTCCTAGAATTATTAATATTAATACTAAAATATTTTATGATATCATAATATGTATATATTTAAATCATATGTATTAAATATTATTTATTTATTGAAATATTTTTGTATTAAAAGTTATTGAAGTAATTGCGAATGTACATATAATTTTTTATATAAATATTTATTCTTTTCGAGATGTATAATAAAACTTTTATTTTCATTTAAAATGATTTTCATTCATTTCTTGCTTGTTCGTAATTTAATAGGTCATTGCAAATGCATTCGTTCCCCATAACTCTTTCTGGCAAATTGTAATTTCGTCACAGTCACGAAAACACTATATTTCATTAAATATGTTCAACTTGCGTATCGGCAAATATTTCACGGGTTCGCGTATTAAATTATTGTTTTAAAAATTCAATTATACAATCAAATTCGGATAAACAATCGTCAAATTCGGTTATTCATGGAGGGTCCTAAGCGATTTCTTATCAATCACGTTTATGACAGAATTTTGATACGGTACGATGAAACTCCATTTGAAATGAATCAATGAAACGTATTTTCTCTCCCCCGAATATTTTCCCAAATTCACTTATGTAATATATTTAGCTCAGCTTGACGGATTCAGAAATATATATTTTTAAATTAATCCCAAATTTTAACACCCCTTGATATACAGCTATAGAGTTATTTTGCGAAAAATTTCAATATCCATTTATTTTTTGAATGGTATCCAATTTAACGTTACACGTGTACAGAGAGTATAATGAGAAAACGTGTATTAGTACTTAAAACGTGGTAAATTATTTTTGCACAAATAGGCAATAAAACGCCACCTACACGCATTTCCCGAATTTGTAACAAATGACGGGAAAAAAAATTCTCTGCAGAGTCGAGTTTCACACTGTACAAAGCCTTTCCATTTTCTACCCAAAATTCAATTCCTATTTTTTTCCTTTTCACGCGACCGTAAAATATTTAGCACAATGGTATAGTTAAACATCCTTAAAGGATATGGGTTTTCATCCTCACGTGTGTTGGAATCTTAGCGCAATCGTACGATGTATGGATATAGTACACGGGAGGCAAATTTGTTCTGCTTTTATGGAAGAAAGTATTTGATCTGTATGGGAGCAAGAAGGCTCTAACAATGAAAATCGCTGAGGATAACGACATATAATATTTCACGTGGTTAAACAGAATTGTATCAACACAATACTTTCGTTTCCGCGAGTGTATAAAAAGAGAAAAACAGTGATATCGTGTACATGAGGCAATTTTATTATTTATTTATATATTTTCATTTATTTTTATAAATTTATATATCATTAAATACAAAACAGTATATATTTATATATATATTTACTGATAGATATGAAGTATTTATTATAAATAAAAAAATATTTTATAAATTCCAAATATGAGAGAATCTTATATATAAATTGAAAGATGAAAAAGCGTCTAATAATCCGGAATTTTGCTTTAAGCAATTAAGAAACTCGAAAAAATTCATGTATAGGATAATACTAACGAAGACGTTTAAATTAATCGCATTAATTCATTAATGGCTGAACCACAGAATATATTTTGAATTATTTTTACTCGCAAGTTATGAAATATGATGCTCAAAAATAGTGACATGTGTGATTGAGCCACCCGGTACCGTGGAGTGACGTATGTATTTCATAAACAGATGGAGCTTTTATACAGAGCTTATATTCTGTTGACGAATCAGAGCACATTCACATAACAATTTTATTTTTCAACACATTTTATATAACTGTCATTTTTATTTGCGTGTCGAAAAAAAATTTCATGATAAACAATAACATATATTGTAAATATTATAAAACTCGATTATATAATAATGTTTCTCTGTGTTTCACCAGTTTTTCACAGAGCTTTATCTATTCTATATACATCTTTGCTAGATACGTCCATGCCTTATGTAGCCGAAAGCTTTCTGACTTATCTGTGACTTTCTGATATAACCTTTTCTACAATTTCAGCGCCCACACAACGAATCAACAATACCAAACTCAATTTACAAGTTTTCCCTAAAAATATATTTAAATTTAAATGGGATTTTTATATTAAAAGCTCAGCCGACTGATTTTACAAATGTAATTCTTAAACCGAATAATTTATTATTTGCGAAGTTTAAATGTTAACGAGAATTTTGTTTGTTTGTACTATTTCATATTTATTTCAAACATAAGGCGCTGAATATGTGTATTTGAATTTATTAAAAAAGTTTTTATTGGTTCTGGATAGAAGTTTTATCTCTAATTATTTGTTGTTTAATCAGTCGGTATTGCCAAGTTTGGGTAATCCTTTCAGGGGTTTGAAAACATTAAGGAAAAGCTTATATAGTAAAAGTCGTTGGTGGGGAATTTATGACCTCAAGGATTCCCAATTAAGGGTCCCAATCAACTGAAGGGCTATTTTTATTTTTTGAGTGGCACCCCAGAGAATTTATATAAAATAATATAATACGAATATATCCCTGTTATTTTTAAACTGTTAAAAAATATGTGTTAATCATATTTTGCACGTCTAAAATAATTTTGAACTTCCTTTCATCATTTTAATGAATGGATATAAAGCTTTTATTCTGAAAGTTTAATTTTACCATATGATAGAATCTAAAAATACTAATGATCATTAAAATTTATCGCAACTTGATGCATTGTATATGAAAAGGTGACCACATTTGCGGTAAATTAAATATTTTAAACTTTTTTAAAAAATATTTTTGTGGTAAAATTTTGCATATACGTTTTATGAAATAATTTCGCTTGATACATTATTTATAAGAGGGTACAAAGCTTTAATTGTGTAAGAAGTAAAAGCAATTTTCACAAATTGCCGAATCGTGGATACGGATGCCTTGCACTCATTATTTATTCCCGAGGGTCAGATGTTTTCTTCAAAGAATAAAAAATACGAAAAAAGATACAAAAGAACACGCACCGAAACGATATTCTATACCTAATTGCCTGGAATATATTTTTAATGCAAAAATACGATTTTCAGAAACATATTATAGCAAAAAATGAAAAGAAAACGAATTGAGTGCTATAAAAATGAGACATGTGAGAATTCACTCTGTTTTATTGCAAATCGATAGAACTATCTCAAATATAATATATTTTTTTGATCTGTTGACATAGTGTGCAGATTACGTTTCAAACGAAGCAATATTATCGTATACCGGATGTTCAACTTTGAATGTGGTAGCAAAAAATATACACAGAAAAAATTTACCATCTCAGATGCTAAGTAAAAAGTTATAAAGATAAGTTACACACAAATTCTTAATTTTCAAAAAAGAAAATAAAATTCGTCTATTAAATTACTTTTATGGCTTTCATATAAATTAAATAATAAAGGTACAATGGGCGCCATTTAATTTTGCGAGTTTTTGTAACACATTTGTATCTAATAACTGTATTATTAAAAAAATATTTTCATTTGAAATTTAGAAATAAGTTACTTTTTAAGATATATTTATTAAGTCAGAGAAGATTTGTTATTGATTTAATAAACAGTAGGACCTGGTATGATACGAATCCGTGTTATACGAAGTTTAAAGTTCACATAAAAAAAATCTACGTTCACGTATTTTTTTAAAATACTAAGAGGACACGAATCATTAATTATCACTATCAATTAAATTAATAAATATTCGTCTAATTTCCTTGTATGATTTGTAATGGGTTTTATTATTGAAAGATTACTAGTATTTAAATACTTTTTTTGAGACTTTAATCACTTCACAACTTTCAACTAATTACAAAAATCACGGCCCTCTAATATCATCGATATTTTAAATATCCAGGCAAATAAATCTTACTTCCACCGATACTGTGATAAATGTAAATTGTCTTTTTGTATCGATCTCCTATTAGTGGTACAACGTTTTCTCTAATGACTACTTCTGACCAGAACTAATTTAAGGAAATTTGGTGTATATGTTATAATTTCAAATAGAATTCCAAATTTGTGAGACAGTTTTTTTGATCTAGATTTAAATCTTTGATATAACGAATAGAATATTTTTTAATGAAATGACCTTGTGATGTCCAAGCAGAAACCTTAACCTAGCCGTTCCAATGAGGTATATTTCGGTACCCAAGTTTTTGTCGAATTATTCTTTTTATGTAAATCCTACATGTCACAAACTTTTTGTATTTGTTTAAAAAAGTCTAAAGAATAACTAAAGAATAAATATTATAAATAATCGTTAACATTTATTGTCCGCAATTGTGAAAAAAATTAAAACAACAATATGCTCTTCTGTAACCACGGGCGCGATGTTTTTTCTTGCTCGCATTCGTTACGATGTGCTAAGTGCGAGTAAAACATACTAGTTGACACGTGCTGCGAGAATTCAGCGGCCGTAGTCTGCGACGGGATATCGTCGAGTGTGCGTGTCATTTACGCGTCATATTGATTAATAGAAAAATCAAAAATATCGACCACATTCAGAAGCATATCATGATTATTTTTTTTGATGAATAAAAAACTAGCATTATCTAGCAATATCAGAAAATTTAATTTATTTTAATAAAAAATGAACAATTGCTATCTCATCGAGGAAAGGCAAAAGATTCGGGCGAAGCACATTTTCAATTCTTTTCATGTAAAACTCTGTTTGTTTTTTTATATTAAATATTATCTGATATCTTATTACCAATTAGCTTTGCATGTTCTTACGTTGTCATGTTGCAGACGATTTCTTTTTTATTTGCCAACACTAATTGCCTTTTTAACATCTTTGTTTTTTATCTTGTTAATTGGATTAATAAATCACTTCTTTAACAGACTGATACGATATTTCAAATAATTCATAATGAATAAGACGCCAAAAATCTGCCAACATATATTATAAAAAACCTTATGTTCATTAAATGGTTGCAACTTTGGATTTTTTCAGAAGAACTAATACTTTTTTATTTATTTGTATTCAAGAAAAACTTTTTCTCATCATCAACAACAATTTTATACGAGAATTGGAATGTCGCCCTTTCTGGTGGTCTGCAAAGCTTATTTCTTCTCAGAATAAACATAACATAAAACAACCCAAAAGCGCTTCTTATATCCCTTGCTTTCTTATTTTCGCATGGAACAAATATTTTTTTACAAGATTGATTACAAACATCGAATCATATAATAATATTTTATTTAAATACACCACATCGGAAAATCCACACGACCTAAGCGATATTTGTAAAACGATACCGTAATATTTAGCTTACTATTTCCTTTGATAGAGCTATCTATTTATCCAATTACCCACATTCGCATTGACCAGGGACATGGAATTAAATCGGTGTATTGTTTTAATTCGAAACTGCAATTATACGACACGATTGGATGAGCTTTGATGCACATGGGCACACCGACATAATAATCGGCCTCATCCCGAAGCTTTAATCGATCGAATTGATTCCCAGCAGGTCCTATTATATATTGTTATTAGCCTGTATAGAAAAAAAAGAGTGCTTGTTAACCATTGTCCATTTCCTGTTCCGCTCAATTGCTTTATTCTACGTCTATTTTTGACTCTAGCTTCATTATGGTCATCGTTTGTCCTTGAAGATAAATTGGCAAATTTTTGCACACTGTATTTAGATACTCGTTATACTGTCAATTTAACTTTTAGGTCTCATATAGCACTCTGATTATTATCCATCGCAAGATTCTCTCTAGAGATTTATTTCGTACATTTTTTCGTAGGATTTTTTTTAAGACTAAACTGGTTTTGCGCAATTTACTAATCGTGATATAAGCGTACCAATAAAATATAATTTATGGAAATATTCGATTGTGAACACGTGTGATAATTTCAGTGTATCGACACATAATATTATATTATTAAATAATAAAAAAAATGTGATTGAATTCAGTGCAACGGACAAATAAACTTTAAATGTTGATACATTTACTGAGCATTTGAATCAACAAATATGCACCTGGTGTTTGAGCTGTTGAATATTTTATCATAAATTATTTTCTAATCCCCATGAAATAATATTATAATTTCTTGGTATAATGGATTCCAAAGGGATTAACTACGTATTCCGGACATATGATATATACAATACATAAGATGGTTCTCGCATTATTATCACTGACACTTCCATATTAATTAATATGTACATGGATACGATAGTATTTGCTTAGTCACTGAATATAATATTGCATACCCATTTTTTTGTAAATTAAAATTATTTAATAATATTCTTTGCATGATTTTAATATATCTCAATATAAAAACTGCGATTTTATAGAGACATCAAAGTTTGGTTCAAGGTCAAATGTTTGCAGAATTGTATTTAGAAATATATTAAAATTTAATGCAATATCTTACCATGTGGGGATTGTTAATATGCAAATTTTGAATAACATAGTTCATAGAAAAACACACAATTTTGCATATTTAAATATTCTCTAATAATTTTCACCACGACACTTTTCAACAACAAAATATGCGATGAATATTAATACGTATTTTAATTATATTTGGAGCTTGATCTTCAGTTTATTAAAATATTTCTTTGACCGAAACGTATAGGAGACATCGCTAGTACGACGACGACCACTCTCGACGTCTAGTCGCGCAATACTGAAGACGCGAAAAATATTTTCTGCCGAGTGAGTGATACTCACTCAACCTCTGCGTACGAGAAACGTGTTTTTTGCATTCCATAAACAATCGAAAATAAAAAATAGTGTATCGTATATATTATTTTTAAATAAATGCAGGTGAGACAAAGAATTTTATGTTCACCATCTGTATTCAGATCATAATAAATAATTATATAGTCTCAACAAATTTGAGCTTGAAAAATAAATATGAATAAACCAATTAATAAATCAAAATCCTCGATAGCACTATATATATGTATGTACTATTGATAGTTATATATTTTATACAATTTATATCTAATTAAGCTGAAATATAAATCAACAAGATTTTAGATGAAATTTACTATAATAAAAAATAATTAAAAATTGTTTTTAATAAACGCAACTATTAATATGTATGTAGTAGTATGTAATAGGCTTGGATTAAATCACAGAATTTTCTCTCCTGTAATTATTTATATTTATATTTTTTTTGCAATAAATAAAATAAATCAGTACAAAAAGATTATTGTTCCAACAATTATAATATAATTTAAAAAAATGCAGATTTTATGTTATAAATAATGATAGTATATATTTCTGTAATTACCATGTATGTACAAGTAAATCGAAAAGTAATGACATTTTTTTTCTTGTAGCGTTTTTACATTAATTTATCACCGGTTGCCGTCAAGTAAACAGGTAACATTTTATATAATTTTGAAGATCCTATTGTAGTTTACAGATTCAATTTTTATTTTAAGTAAAAATGTCAAGGTTATAAATTAGGGAGACCCACCCATTTACGATTTTTCATGCTATTTTTATTTGGTAAAGGATTGAAGCCAAAAGAAGCTACTGAGATCATCTGCTAAATTTATGGGGAGGTTTTAAAACGTGATTATTAATTAAACAATAAACTAAGATTAAGAAACCTCTAAGACTAGACGATGCCATGATAAATTTATTGATGAAATCCGAACGTCTAGAGTCTAAACTATTTAAAAATCTGTTAAAAATAACCAAGGAGTTTGGGTATCATGCAATTTTTTGCTGAGAGCGCTGGAATAAAGGATAACCATTTGTTCCTAGCTCTTGTCTAAGTATGTAAGCGATCTGTTTCTGAGAAGGATTGTTACTGGCGATGATAAGTGGGTGCTGTGACATAACCCAAAAAGAAAAAAACAATGGTTTTCTTTAAATAAAGTACCAGTTTCAACACCTAAAATCTAGGGGTTGAAACTCTCTAGGGCCTAGGGCCTAGAACATTTATAAGATCTTGGAAATGTGTTTGATGAAATATTCTAAGGGTAATTCATTATGAATTATTAAAACTTGGACAAACAGCCGAAGTTTATATTAGTTCCTATTTAGAATAATTGATGGCGAAATTATTAAAAAGCGATAAGGTTTTGGTAAATAACCGAAAAACGTATTATGCAACACGACAACAAAACATTGCAACACGCAGCTATAACCACACAAGAAAAATCAAGGAGTTAGATTTAGAAGTTCTACAGGATTCACGATATTCCTCAGATATTTCGCCTATCATATATATATTTATATCTTTAGAGCATCCACTTATTTATTTCTAATTAACGTATATTTGTTTTCTATAATTATATAATACCATTTTTCAGATTTTAATTTCATTTTCAGGTAATAATTTTAAATATTAAATATTTTACATTAACGATTGTTGCAGAGTTTTGAATTAATGATAACCAGATTATTGGGAGTCCCAACGTATTTTACATTTTTATAAATTTCGATTTAACTTTCATTCAATCAAAACAAACTGTAATTTATCTGAGTTAACTGAAGCCTTTTATTCAAAGCCGTGTGAAAAAACTTTCAAGTTGATAATAAATCAATAAAAAATCTTAACCGCATTCCATTTTATAGATAGATGTATTGTTTCTGGACATAAACATATTAATATGCATTGAACTATTAAAAAAATAATATATACCGTGTTATTCAAATATCAAAATGTTTAATTTAATTATACATTCTATTATATATAAATACATACTATTAATGATAATATCTACATATTCTTGCTTTAATATATTATTATAATATTTTATTTTATATTGTTGTGGAGGTTTAAAAGGATAATGTATTTGTTATTTAGGTCCCTGAATTATATGATCATCTGTTCGTTTTGTACAAGTGTATGTGTGGTCCTTTCGTATCTATTCAATTCAGAACGAAAATACTTATCACAATTGCTCTTTGACGATAAGTGATCAATCAGCGAAATCACAAAGCCTTCGGTCGAACAAAGCGGCTGTTTCCAACGTTGAAATATTGCCTTATATATTTTTTTGTGTTGACCTTTGTTTCGTTTATTTTTTGTTATCAATTTAAATAAGTTTCAGCGATATGAAAGCCTGAAGGCAGGGCACGATTGAATAACTCTGAGTGTTTCTGCAAATTGTTTATCACGTGTGCTTTGGGCTGTGTGCGACAAGTTCCTATCCCGAATATCGTCCCCAGAAAATTCAACTCTGTGTGAACAGAACCCATATTTGGTTATACAGAAAATTCTATAAAATACTCAAAGTAAATAACGGTTCAGTTTGTATCCCCTAATCACGCATACATGTACATATAATCTCCGTTTGAAAGAAAATCAAACATTTTGTTCGTTTTGAAATTAAAAAAAATATATTACAATTATATAACACATATTTAAAAAACATTTTCAATCGCTGCTATTCATCTTTGAACTGAATCGATCCTTAGAAGTCGGATTTTTTTCAAGTACCAGTTTTTTATTACAAAGATTAAAATGTGTTTGCACGAAAGATGATACCGATCCTTTGTGAGAAATTTGAATGAATTTTAAATATCAGGTGCTTTACTATAAAACATTTACGGTTTAAATATTATTTTTTAAATTATTTATTATAAGATTACGGACATGCTAATTTATTAAGATAATAATTATCTATTTTTATGCATTAAACTTTTAATGCATCATTTTGATTTTCAGATAATTATATACATATAAAAAAAAAATAATAGATTTTACTAAATTACCTAATCGGTTCAGAGAAAAAAAATCTGGAATATATAACATTTTTACACGAAGAATTGCTGAGCTTAGAAAGCATTGAAAATAAAAAAAATCAACGGATATCGTTTAACCTTTTTTCCATTATATTGGCTCAAAAGATTTTTTTAGCAAACAACTTGAATCAATTTTTTTATTGAATTAAAAAATAGTGTCCTTTTTTAATCGGATATCAGATCACATTCTATAGATGCTTCTTATTGATTTTCCCAAAAAATATTTTTTAAAATGAATTTGTTAAAAAATATAATGAGAGTAGCTGGAAAGGGTTAATAATTCTTGATTACTACTTTTCAGATAAATGTTCTGGACATGAGAAGGGTTTCATGCATTTGAAAATAAATGAACCCTTGACCTAGCAATTAAGTTCAAGAACGTTGTCATGAAAACGTACGATACGATGATAAAAATTTCTCCCTTATATATGTTTAATATTTTTGTTTAAAATTTTTCATACGCACTAGTAAAAAGGTCATATTTGGGATTCCAAAAAGAACACCATTATTAGTTTAATTGACTACACAAGAAACATTTTAATATTTAATATATATTATTCCAAAAAAATAATATCTACCATATATTTGTCAAATTATCGATGATCTAATTGTAATAGCTTGACTTTTGACGTTGCTCAGATTATTGATTTTTTCTCCCTATTGAGTACTTCATTTTGAAAGGTAAAAACTGATAATGCTAAGAGACAGTACGACAGCAAAAACATACGATGATCTTTACTCCACTGTGTCCGGAAAAAAAATATTATGCTTTTTTACGGAATATATATAGTCAGCTCTTGATCTACGATTATGTTACGTTCTGTCATTTTAATCTCGGTAAAATTTAGGTATATGAATTCCTCAACATTACATTCCCAAGGTAGAATTACGTCTTCATTGTAAACTTTCTGATTATGTTGTTTAGCAAATATCTTCATTTTTCTCTTCTTAATTAAAATTAATATTGACGTCGTTATGTTTGACAATCCATCTGCGATATTTTTAATGGCACGTAATTTTGGTGAAATATTTTTTTAAATGTTCTTTTAATGTGTTTCCTATATTTATAGAATAACTATAGCAAAACAATAATACTCGAGTCGAGAACTAACTGTACATTACTATTAAAAAAGCTTAAAATCACCAATTTAGTAATTAAAATATAATAACACAATATATTGATTAAGCCATTAATTGAATATTACGTAAAACCTAAGCATGTGTATATGTCTGGATGGAAAGGTTAGCATACTAAGGAATTGCCTGGAAGCATTGTAATTGTCCCACAATTATCCCAGGCAAATCGGAAATCGGATAAATCACACTATTATATGTGTTTGAACCATTTTTAATCTAGCATTTCAATAGAAGTATGTCAAGTTTATAAAAATAAAAATGTATTTATTTAATATAATTTTTAGTTATACATAAATTCATTACATCCTCTTTGTTATTATTCAGGACGAGAGCACCACTCATAAAGGGCCATTTATGTAATAATTAAAGTAATAAAATTTCGTGCTGAAATTACCATCGAAATATTCTAATTCAATCAAGCTGATCCAAATTATATACGAAACGCTTTGAGTGCGGCTTTCGAATTTATGTTTGTCGGCGTGGCCTGCACGATAATTCGTTTATCGAAGAAAGGAAATAGAGGAGATGGCCAAGAAGTAATTCATCAAGACATCCTTAATGAATATGCAAGGGACAAATCAAACGCGAGCCCGCTCTAAAGAAATCCCATGCCCTGTTCCGCAAATTAAATTGTAATTCATTTCAATTTTTAGCCATCACTCGCAGATTTTTCGCATTTAATCGGACACAGCTAACCATTGTGTGACTCTCTTGAAATGACATGAAATTTTAATATTTTATGTATTTCGTTCAGCGTCAAAAAATTTTTTTTCAGAAATAAAATTCGATTTTCTCATACGTGCATGAAGAAAAAATATGTAGCGCCGCTTTTTGGGATTATTCGATCAAAAATGTATAATGGTGTACAAACACGTAAATATTTGCATAGAACGTCGCGGAAAATTTAACCGGAAAATTTCGTCACAAAATTAAATATCGTATAATATTATATTATGGGACCAATAATGAAAATCAACAAATCCCATCAAAAAAAAGTCATTACGAGCCAAACGACGATAAATAGCGCCGAGGGAGATTACGGGAATTTTCCTTGAGTGGCTTGGTGCAAACGATTATTCGTTAACTTAATTAACTCACTCCAGGGAAAATTCAATTATTTTCTCCACAAGATGTGAATTTAGGACCGGGGATGAAATGTGTCAGGCTTGCGTTAAAATTTTCCCGAAATTGCATATCAATTTTTATGACACGCATAATTTACTTAAGAAAAAATTGTTCAATCCAAATCCCAACAAAAATAATTGAATTAATTATTATACGTAATTTATGCATTAGACTTTTAATGTCAATAACAATAAAATATAAAAATACATTATATAAAAAATGTATGGATAGAGCAAATATTATAAAAATATGCAGAGAAGAGTTTTAGAGCCGTGGATAAAAAATTCAAGAGGATATCTTTATGCAAATTTAATGTTGGATATGCTTTTTCATTAATGATCATATTTGCATACATAGAATATTCTTTCGAAGTATTTCTTTTGTAGATCAAACATTTTACATTATGAAAGTACAATATTTTTACATATTATTAATATTTATTACGATCCTTAATATAATAATGTATATTATATTTACTAACATACACATATAACCAGCTAGGTTAACAATAACAACTAAATTAATTAATCTTCCTGAGATTTAGTTAGATGGGATTTCTCACCAATTGAAACTTTATTCATAATCTAGAACTATTGTACAATAATTTAATTCTGTTTTGAAGCAAAATTTTATGTAATGAATCTCAGAAGGTCAAAATATGTTATCGGCTATATCGAATTTAAGATAATTTTACAGCCATAAATTATAATAAGTCTTAATTTGTATCGCGGAACCAAGATTTTGAGCAGCTGCGGTAACAATCAAACGAATCGAATTGATGTACAATGATAAATCATCATTATCATTTTTTTCTCGTATATAAATTGCCATATTTTGAAATTAATGACCATTTTATAAGCAAAATATTATAGCATATTATCACAAAAATTAATTCTTGCTATATTAAGCTATATTACGAACCAAAATACATAAATTAATTATAATAATAAATTAATATATATAAAACTAGTTTTACTCTAATTATTGCGGTTAAATATCATTATGATTATTCAGTATAAGATCCCATATACATTTTTAAAATAAAATCTATTTTTTATCGGCTTTTGTATGATGATTTCAAACGTCAATCATTTCCAGATAATCGCTTCGCTTCCTCGATATTAATTAAACCGTGATGCGATGAAAATGAGTTATAGCTTTTAATTACAAGACACATAATCAGATTAATTTCCGTGAAGGTTTTCCGAAGGCGTCTCCATTTTGAAGTGGAGCGATAATGAACGGCGCCATTACGTCTGAAAGATTCCCGCGATACCATAAATGGGAATCAGAAAGACGGAAATGCATGAGAGGGCTTCCGGTCCCCGCGCGCTCCATTAATTCTCAAAAACATTTTAAGTTGCATATTTACAGCGCAATTTGCTGTTTAGGTTACGCGATACAAATGCACTTAAATAATGCAAGAGTAAATATGGTGGTGATTTGGCATATTTTAAAATTGGTTTACGTTTTATGTATTAGGCCACAAATAGCACCCACCGTGCAGATGAAATGTGCACTAATGCGAAATTTTAATTACTGTAGCAAACGAATTGCGGATGGTCCTGATTGAATTTAATACATACGAACTTCGACGTAAAATATAATATTTAAGATAAAATGCGAAAAATTATATCAAATAGCAGTTGCTATTTTTTTAACCGTGTAAATATAAAACCGTTTATACAAAGTATACCATACAGTCCCTGGATATAATTTTTTCCAATCTACAGTTTTTTATTTTATTTTATTATAACATCATGATTTTTTTTTAAATTTGAATATAATATTTGTTTGAATAATATTGTATTCAAAAGAGCTTGCCACATACTGTAATAATTATTTAATTTAACATATACTTGCCATGAAAATATTTTTGGGACCGAAATCAGGGAGGGCGAGTAATTTTAGAATTATTGGCTTATTCGCTTGTCCAAATATTGTTCATTAACAAAAAACACTTTTGATTTTTTTTTTGTGAAAGTTTGTCGAAATAATTGTTTTTTCAGAGAAATAAAAATGTTTACCTATTTTTCACTCATTGAATTTTGGTATCGTGTAGGTTGGTATATACTTTAATTTTATCTTAATTAAAAAAAAGATTTTATGCAATTAAACTTATTACACAACTGAGAGTCATAATTTTTTTGCAGCTCTGCGCTTTTCTTTTTTTCAAAGTTAAGCTTTCTATTAGGTTTGGCCACGAAGAATTCATTATATGATATACGAAATACTTCATGATACATATACGAAATACTTCACGAAGAATTCATTTTATGGAAAGATACATCCCACTTATTCAAATATATATATATATTTTTTTTTTTTAAATTACATTCACTATGTTTAAATTTATTTTGGTTATATTGGTGGATTTGGTTGGATGCACTTATATTTTTAATTCAATGCATATTTGTGGGATAAAATTTCGTACCAATATTGGTTTCACCTAGATGTTGAGTATAAAAAGTATCTGTTGGGTTATGAATAAAATTTGAGATACTGTAAGCACAAGATTTAAGGGAAATAAAGCAAAGTAGCCTAAAACATGTTTGCAAGGACCGTAATCGTTCGATTACTAATAATCTAGAATTTTTAAGCAAAGAAATACGGTTATTAAAATAATAATTGTACAAAAGTATTTGGAAACATTTAAATTCAAAAGAATTACTCTTTTTCTTTAATTAATATTTTACACAAAATCCAATTTTTCTTAGATATAGTATTGTGTAAGTTATTTTTCAAATATATATTAAGATAAAATTTAAATTTCATTAATCTATCTTTGTTATTGATATCGTAATATACTCCACTCCCGATTATCCGGGCTAATGATAGGAAGGGGCCCTACGGATAATCGAAAAATACGGAAAAATTAAATTTTTATTTATATTTTGTTTTAAAATACAATTAAAAATACATTTCTAAAGCAGATTTTTATTTTAAAATTTATAATACCAGTTTGCTCACAAGGATCTCTTAACGATTTTTTATAATTTCATTTAAAATATTTTATTAATAGCTATTATATTTGGATCTTCATTGGTCCAATAAAGTATCAACAGTCGCCAGGGCTGTGTAATGTTTGAAAACTTTCATCCTAATTTTCAGATTCTTAATTTAGTAATTCTTCAATATCTTTGCTGTATATTTCGCTCATATTTACTCGGTTTATAGACCATTTGTAATTTTGACCATATGGTTATACATTTTTAATGAGTAATATTTTGAACCATGTTTAACGATAATCCCGATTACATCTGTAATATTTACCCTTATTTTAGTGAGAAAATCTTTAATTCATCAGCAATGATACAAATACTCTTTCTTAATGCATATTAGGGTAAAAAGTAATTTTAATATTAATTACAAGACATGTTGTAGGATCTCTGTGTTTTAGGAGGATTTCCCCTGATCTTAATCAATGTTATTGTAAAGCAGTATATCTGAAATGTAATATTATCCAGATGATTTTTTCCATTGTTTTTTTTGTTATAATATCTAGTCTTAGAAACGTTACTGATTAATAATTTTATTTAAGAGATTCTGATTTAAAATTAAATATTCTATTTTGTGTAGGTTAAATTTTTTTCAACAAAATATATAGAAAATAATATTATTATTCACACTTAAGAATATGAAAAACTTACGTGCAAAATAGTATATTATTTTTGACGTTTTTATTACCCATTACGTCTAAACGGAACGATTTTTTTATAATTTATTACGATTCAAATCGCCATTACACCAAAGATTTAATAAATCACGTATTGTACATATCGATATCTATAGAGACATATTAAAAAAATATTAGATGTTTAATTTGAGACTAATTACGTGGCCTAAAGTTTGAAATTAAATTTTAGTGCAATATCTTATACATTTTTCATTGATATCGCTCGACTTGCTATCTTTCTAATTAATGTCTGCAGATGAAAAAAAAGGAAAAACTCACTCCTGTTGAACGATCTTCAAAGAATCATTAACGTAGCAGATGTCTCCTAAGTGGCTTTCACCCCCATCCGAAAAAAGTAAATAGCCCTGACAAAAATTCAATTAGGTTCCATCAAAACAAAGTCCGTTATACGGTTTTGCCTAATTATAGGATGACTCGAATATTGGCAATCTACGCAAAGTGGCCCAAACCAAATAAACTAAGAATACCACTGACATCTATTAAAGAAAAAAATAACAATTAAACGGTATTTAAATAAATTAATAATATATTAAAATATTATTCATTGGGAATTTAAGATTATTGTTTTCGTAATATTGAATGAGTATAAATTAGGGCTTAATATGTTTTTAAATAAAAAAATAAATATTATGATTTTAAGTCTGAAATTTGAAAGTAATATTTACATCACATCATAATAATATTTAATTAATCGGAATATATTGCGAAAATTTATTGTAGTCATTTAATGGTTTATATTGTTTTTAATATAATTATAAAATAATATTTACATTTTAATTATAAAAATCACTATAAACTAAATAATGCCAAATTAGATGCGTAATTTTTTAAAATACAAGCAATTATTAGGTATACAAATAATATAAAATTTTATTAAACGTGTTTTATAGATTTAGTATACTCCAGATTAACCGAGTGCTGATTATCCGTGCATCAATTCAATTAATATATTAAATAAAATTCAAAAATAATTATCGATTCGAATATAGAGAATAATAATTATTTTTATATACAGCGAATCTTTCCGATGAATATAGAATTTGTATATAAACTGTTCCCAAATGCATCTAGAACTCATAAAATTAGAATTGTAGTGATTGGAAAAGCTAAAATTCCAAGGTCATATAATAAGACAGAAATAAGAAATCGTCCTGTTGATATTTTATTTGCCAGAAAGAGGATTAGTTTAATAAAAAGGTTAGATATTTGATTCAAAACTAAATGGGTTCTAGAAAAACGGTTTTTTTTTACATATAAGAAGTTGTAACAGAAAATGATGCTGTTATTAGATAATGCTCTTTCTCAACTAAATGGGAGAATAATAAAAATAGACATTGCAAAATTTTCTACCTGATGTTAATTCTTTAATTCAACCTAATCAAGTAAGTTTTTTTATTGAACCTACTAGATCAAGATCCATTAAAAAATATGTGAATCTTGATCTCGATGTGATGACATTTGAAGTTATGGGACAGTAATATTCAAAAACTTATCCGACGGGGGACTCTTCGATGAAAAAGAAGTAATCTAGATACGTATAAATCTATCAAAAGAAGCATTTTTAATTAAAAATATTTTTTCATTACTTCTTTCGGGTTATTTACAACTATTTATACAATACGTATCGACTTTTTTCTCGTTTTTCCGGTCCCTTCGTAAATGTAAAATTGGGGTTTCGTTGTAATTGTATTTTTAAATTATATTTTTCGATTATCCATTTGACTTTGACGGAATGCTCTCCAGACTTGCATACCTTATATCTAAATAGTCATTTAAAGATAAAATGACAAGATCTAAGCTATATAGATAGATGTAGATGTTTAAATATTAATAAATTCCACTAAGAATAAATGTTAGGAATAAATCACTCTATTAATTTAATTTGTCATGTTACTTTCGACACAAATTAAATTTTCCCGTCGATACGTATTTTGGTCTAAATATTATGATTTATGACAAAGAATTTTTTTAAACTGGGCAATTAATAATATTATGACTATAGTTAGAGTGATGAAAGCTCTAAAACTTTCGTTAACATTAAATAATTTATATAGACTACAATAATTATCGTTAAAAAAATATTTGAACCATAAATGTTATCAAAACTATTTACTTTAAACAGAGTATTTGATTAATTCAAATCTATTTTCAATTGCGGCTTTGGTTCCAGGCAATCCCATTTTTTTCAAATTGTTTTTTACTCTTCGATGTGACTTCTATCGAAATTATATTTTTGCCATTTATTAATAAAAAAAATGATCACTGGTTTATATTATTTTCTACCATGAATCAATATCTAACTTTTCTATGCCCACGGGACATCTGTGTTTATGTTAATTTAAATATATTGAATATTTACTTAAAATGTCAATTAGACAATTATATTTATTTGTTTAAATTCAAGAAAAACGCACGTTTAATGAGAATTAATCCATGTCTGCAAAAATTATGCATATAAGGTAGCTTATATCTAAATCTAATATTAATATTATTCTTAGATTTAATGCATTTTACTAGACGAGTTGGATTTAAAATCATAGACTCGCTCAAAATTTTCGCATATTGTTAAAATATTCTATTCTAAGTTTAATTGAATATACCCATCACGTTGAACAAAATTAATTATAATAGTGTGTTGGCCTTGACAATAGAAGACTCACTAGTTCGCTCGACGCTAATCTCAATCTGTTCATACAATATTCTATGAAAAATTAAACCTGGATGATAATTTAGTTTCAAATATGATGGTAAATTGGATACGGTCTCGCGCTAATGGGCCTAATGAATATACGTAGCAAATTTGAATTTAATTAGGATAATCTTGCCTTATTTCGCAAGATGATTAGACAATCATTTTTTTCATTAAAATTTTGACAAGCGGCCGGAAATTTGATAATTTGTATGATACATGATAATCAGAATATAATATGATGTTGTGCAAATTTATTACGAATGCAATTACAGTGGCGCGTTTATATGATGAAATGTGTATAGCTCAATATCAATCAGTCGCCAAACTATCCATTCTGCTAGATTGAGACAAGGACTTTCGCCCGAAAAAAATCGTAGCAATTCATCTAACCATTTTTTTTGTCTGAAATTCTTTTATCGCGCAACGCACGCTATACTGGACGATATAATACAAAATATATCATGATCATTGAAGTTTCCTTATTTTAATTCGTTCAATATATTACACCATATATTATAAAGCGGACTAACAACTGTTTGTTTGATAAGGACCTACCCGAAAAAAGCTGACGCTTCAAGCCGCACAGACCCAATCACACTATTATTGGGAAAACCTTTTTCGTTCCCTTATTTCCGAGAGCGGTTGCGATATGTTAACACGTTTTCGGTCATGTTTTTGTACTAGACTTTATCTAAACTAATATTTTCATGAATATAAAAAAAAACACTCCAATCATAATATGGCGACGTTTTCATGCAAAGTTATAGTGATTGGATAATAAGCTCAAAATTTTAATGGTTATGTATTGAGATCGCCTTTTCTATGAAGCGAAACCGAATTAATATGCTACGCTTTCAGTTATACGTATATAGAATTCTTAGATTTCAAGACCCATCTGGGGGACTGACCGCAACATCAATATTCTAGAACCCTCTGACGTCTGTCTGACATCCGGTTTACGGAATGTTAGTTATTTTTTTATTATTTCATTATGATTCTAATTAAGATAAGTCTATTATATATTTTTCCCCCGATTTTGTTTATCTAGATTGAGGTTAAATGATTCCATTTCCAGATACGTCCCTTGGTGTTGTCAAGGAAACAGATCTCATAGTATTATTCAATTAAATAGATCTTGAAATTAATATTATAACGTTAGAAAGCCACAGCGAATGAAAACGTTATGAAACGTAATAAAATATTAATTATTTCTTTGAATTCCTTTGATCTCATTTTAATACATAATCGTTAAAGACGAGAAGTATAATTAAGACACATTTTGCGTATTATTATATAATTTAATATTGAGAATAAATCTCTTTTTGCGTTTATCCGAAAAAACAAAATGAATCAAGCCGTTCTGCCAATCACTAGCTAATTTGATAGGGGTCTGACTCAAAATCTTATCTCATTCGATCGATTCTAATCCGGGTATAGTTAATGATTCTCTATATAATTCTAAAAACAATCCTAATAAGTATTATGATAATCCATATGATTTTACATTTGTTTCTGAACTGTATTAAAACTTTTTTTTTTATATAAAAATACGTGGCCTCATTCGACATTTTTCAATATAAACTTTATTAAAATAATAATTCCTTTGAATAAACTTTAATCAAATATTCCGGAAAATGTAACGAGGCGGCTATAAATTCAAACCAGTACGGAAAGTGAAAAAATAGCTTATCGCATGCACGTGTTAATTTATTCATGAAATCCACTAACTACTGAAACTATTTGATTCATGTCCTCAGGTACTCTTTGTTCAGTAAACACAAATACCTTTTTGTTTTCGCTCTGGAAATTTTGCACATAGAAGCCCTTTGATAAAACCAGCGAAATTACCTTTCTATTTTTAGAATTTGACATATCTAATAAAAATTATTTTATTAGCCTAAAGTAAAAATGTGGACAAATAAAAAAATGTTATTTAATTAATATTATAATAATATGTTGATTTATATTCATAGTATGTTTCGACCACCTTGACTTACTACTTTATCAACCATATTAATAACGATAAGAAGGTAGAAGAAATTATTTATTATTTTGTTCAATTTATACAATATAGTCTGAAAATTTACAATAAAGTCGTAAATGATAAGGAATTTACAAAGAGAAAAAATGAACTTTACAAACTATATATTACATTTACAAAAAAATAATTGGTTAGCTACTAATGGATATAAGTAGCACAGATGATGGATATATAATAATAATAATTGGGATAAATATATTGTTTTAATTTATTTGTATAATTATTTTATTTGGATCTTTGTCCGAAATTCGACATACGACCGTTTCGATTTAAGTTTAAGGTGGAAAAAAGTAACCCAAAAATCGAGAACTGACTACAGGCGGACCTCGACTTTCGCACATGATTGGTTCCGGAAAATGTGTGCGAAAGGTTAAATGTTCGAAAGTAGAGGGATGTAAAAAAAAACACCAAAAATTGTACATAACTACGTACATATACTAATATGTACTAACTAAGTACATATTAAATAAAAATTGTATTCTCTTAATAAACTTGTCAAGGGTTAGTTGTATTTTACTACTTTTTTTCTTTTCTTCATAGAGTTCTGTAACATGCAGTACTATTATGGATCGCCCTACGCACTTGAGATATGCGTTCTCCATTGGGATCACATTCTTCCATAATATTCAAAACGTCTCGAGATGCACCAAAAGCTTCGTTCATGTTTTTTTATTGTTAAGATGTGATGATTTTTCTCTGGTTCTTCTTCCTCACTTTCAATTAGTATACTATTTTGTTCTCTTGTCGGTCATTAGAAATTCATTAGTCAAAGTTTTAGTAGAGATTCAATCATCTCATTAACATATTCACTGTTAAGTTTAAGAAGTTTATGACCAGGGGCAATGATTCGATGTTTTGATAAGAATGTACGATTAGGCATCTTCTTCCGAAATAAAACCAGTCTCATCTACATTGAATAGTTGACTAAATTGTATTCTTCATCTTCAATAATTTTTAGACAATGGCGAAATAAAGGCCTTTGCAGCATCTTCATCCGCATCAGATGATTCTCCAGTGAATTAATATTGTGTAAAGAATTCCTGGTTTAAAATTTGGCTCAGCCGTTGCTACATGAAGTACTATGTTAGAATATTCGTTTAGTCTGGCCTTTCAATCATTATGCAAACTAAGAGCCTTAGCTTGAATCATTGAAGTACTTAGAAGGATGTTTCTTGATTTGATTACTTATCAATAAGACAAAGATTTCTCCATTTCATCCATCACTATGCCGTGCCTTTTGAAACAATTTTTGAAAAAAACGATTTTTCGAAAATGTGCGAAATAGCGAATTGTTTGAAAGTCGAATGTGCGAAAGTTGAGGTCCGCCTGTATTATTTAACGGCATATTCAATTTTATTTTTTTAATAAATTTTTCTGTTGAACAAAAAGTTCAACAAGAAAACTCTGTAGATTTAAAAAAATAACTTTTTGAGCTGTTAATTAATTAGCGAAAGTCAAATATTCAAATGCTAATTTAAAATTTATAATTATTATAAAATATATATTTTAATAGTTTTTAATATGTAAGTAAAATTAAAATACCTTAACTTAACTCTAGTTTTAAAATGATCATTTTTAAAAATATTTAACTGGTAATGTATGGTGTCTAATGCTCCGTTAACTGTTGAGTATAATTTATTTGGAATACTTGGTATAATAAATTGTAAGCATTAAATAGATTTTTATAGTGGTTGTGAAAATATATATATAAAAGTGTCTAGAAAATATAGCATAAAATTTTTAATAGTAAAATGAAAATTCAATGCGTTGACAAAAATATGGTTTATTGGCAAAGTAGAAGAGTTAAACAACATTAAATGTCATCCGAGTTTAAATCAGATAAGATTGAGATATCGGAGAAAACGGTTCGACGACGTTTGGTAAAAGAGAGCTTAAAAGCTTTCTTTAAACCCTCTCGTATTACCCGAATAAACTAGACAATAAATATCTATAGTTAACATACTATTACCAGTATTCAGTTAATGATTAAAAAAGATACTAAATTCATATTCATCACATTATTTGTAACATTTCTGCATATAATAAATACGTTGTGTCCTGAAAATTATATTTTTTGTTGAAATAAACTTAAATGCAATTAAAGCATGGTTAAAATTAAATAACACATTTAGTATAAGTTGAGCATTAATACAACGTTTTTCTGAATATTTATTTTAGATAAGGAATAATGCGATTTTAATTCTTATCATTGATTCTGAAAATGTACAATATAATATTAGTAAAATTATTACTATAACCAAGTCAATTATTAATACTATATCGGAATCAATAAATAATCTACAACGTAGCGAAAAAGGTTGATAACCATATTAATAAAATACAAAGTGATTGCCTATTTTATTTTATTCATAAACTAGTCTAATATAAATCTGAAAAAAAATTCAAAAAAGCCCCAATGGATATACTTATTTTACATAATAATGGCTTATGGTTTGGGTTTTTAGGAAATACTATTTACATTGCATTGTGTATTAATCAAAGTTTTTAATTTATTTATTTATCAACTGCAACGAAATTAATATAATAAATAAATCAAAAAATATTATTAATAATATCATATAGATATTATTGTATTCGCATATATGAATACATTATGTGTGACCATGTGTGCAATTTTTTTTGCAGATCACCGATAAATATGATAGACCTGTCACTGCTCGTTAACAAAAATGTTTCCGCTACAAATAATAATCTATCATATCTCAATAAGATATATAAACATATATCCAATATAACAAAAATATTATATACAGGCACTTTATATGGAACTCTGTAACATCCGTATCAGTGAATTTATCATAGACATCATCCGACCTATTCTATTATTTCAAGTTGCGATTGGAATGCAAATCCTGCTTATCCTGACGACAACAGTTCACATCAATCTCGTACATTTAGTATTCTAGACATCTCTGGATTATATGTAGAAAGGGATTCAATTACACGTACGTATCAAATCTCAAACATTTAATATAAAGTTTACCAAAAAACCGTCATTCCGTTTTATAATCTCGTTCCTAATTAGACCGCGATTCTAATCCTATACGAATTAAATTATGATATTAATTAATTACACGGCAGTTATTCGTTGTTGGTATACGATATATACAAAATCTAACCATGGCTGGAACAAAAATCTAATTATGTATTACAATTTGCTAATTTCACTAGCTCATCTGCTAAATGATCAAATCCAAATACACCGCGCTTTTGAGTTCATTTATATTTTTTTATGGTTATTATGTTTTATGTTATAATTTAGATTAATTGCTCAGACACCATTTATGGAAACACTGGCTAATCTCCCGGGCACAGTACATCTGCAAATGATTATTGCATCAGTGTAATAAATTGCGGTAAAGTGTCACCGCCAGCAGAATTTCAACATATATTACGGGAAGCACATTTTCTTTACAGAACATGCTCTTACACAAAGCTAATAATACAATCTTGATGTTAAATGATTTTTAATTGAAATAAAATCTCATAGAAATATACAATATGACAAGTAATTTCTCGAATCACCGGATTGAATTTTTTGTTTGTTTGTAATTATTGCCTTGTTTTTATAAATATTTTTATTGTAATCATTTAAACTTGCAACATAATACTTGAAAGATAAAAAAATTAAGGTTTAAACTACGATTGAATGTATTTATCTAATGGACTAATGCAGCTGAGTTTTTTCGTTCAACCCGAAACTATGTTATATAAATTGTTATATCAATTGCGTTTTTTTAAAACAAGATACTAATAGTCACAATACACGGCAAGTAAATTTCCATAAACTAATTTCAAATTATATGCAATTTTAAACAATGTTAAGATAAAAACTTAAATGCACGGAATAAAACATAATTATTTTTTACCAAAAAAATGTATATATGTACAGTTAATTCTTAAACATTAAAAGGATATCTTTAACAATTTTCAGTGTTAACCTGGTAATATGACTTATTTAATTTCTTTAAATATTTTTAACCACCACATTGGGAGGAACAAAATAGTTTAATACTATTTATAATTAAGCCCAAGTACGTCATTTCATTATATTTTAAAAGAAATTAAATTTATGAATAGTTATCTGATTTACCCACAAACGAATTACTATTTTAGTTTTTATTTAGCCAGTCAAATCATTATAGTAATATACCAAAACGCAATAATTACTGATAACTTACAATATGCAGGTAACGCAAAATGGACGAGGTCAATACATGGATAGACTAACTGTGTCAATGCTCCACATATGGACAGATTGATGATTCCAAGACAATAAAAAACAATTTATTTAAAATTTCTAACCATATATGACTCGGCCGTTATTAGGGCCATTAATACAAATATATAATTATATAAAAAGGAATGTCATCATATACTAATTACGAAATTTACAGTCAATTCTTGTCACAAATTATATTTTATTATACCTGAATTGATAGTAAAAAAATACGTTGAATTTACATTATAATAAAATGATATTTTTACAATCTTTCAAAGATGTCGGAGTAACAAAAATCGGTCGAATATGGAGGGTAAGTTATCATAACGGTATTTATATGGCAAAAATTGAAAAAATCGCCGAAGGCACCACAACACATAAAACCATTTCGGGTCGTCAACATTAGAATATGCATTCAATATTGCTACAAATATTAAAATGGATTAGAAACTAACAGAGCTCGTGATATTTAGTAATTTTAAATATTATTTATAAAACTTTAAATACGTTTTACTAATAAGATAAAAACTGCATATATTTTATACATTATAGAGATTGAAATGGTTAAAACATATTCGGCCATCCTCTTAACCACGTACGACTCATTACATCTCTTTGTTAGTCGGTTTACACAAAAAAGTAAATTTACATATATAATATTAAATTTTGTGTAAAAATAGAAAATACATTTTCCATCCACGCCCATCACTGTCTCTCACATATGTACAAACTGCGAAAATACGGAAAATTTGATATTAAACCAAAATTTATTTCTGGATGCGGCATTGAAACGGGATTAAACCACACGCGGCCCGCGTGCCGCGAGATTTGCGATTCCTGGTATACGAAAAGATCAGCCTTGATAAATCACTCCACTTATCTACGCCTATGAACGTGACGTAGATAACTAGGATAATGACGTACCCGCTAACGTTGCATTCGAGTCGTGTAATAAATTGCCAAGCGGAATTTCGCTTGCTCCATCCGGCATTATTTTATTTTCCGATTCCCTACATCGCCGCCATGTGGTGCAGGCTGAAACCGTGGGCTGAAACATTGTGGGGTCCGACTATGACCCCTGCGAGGGACCCTGGCCTCCACAGCCACCCACAGACCTTTGCCTTTCATTCAGTGAGCGTGGAAACTTCGCGCTGAACGCATCGCGCACAACATTCGCGATCGCAGGCATGTTTTCAGTGAAACTTTTTAAAAAGAAAATGTGGAAAATTAATAGTGATACACGTGATTTTTCGCTATGGATTTTGTATGGTGAGTAATTAAAAATAATAATTATAGAATCAATTTCGCGGCACCACAATACTTTGCTTTGATAAGGGATTACGAGAATTTTCTTTCATCGAATTTTCGTACTTTCGTAATAACGTCATTTATAATAAGATTAATATGTACGAGAACGTAAAAATTGAATAAAAATCAATTTCAATATGAGGCCGAAAATTTGATCAGATTAATTATCGAAAAGATTTATTATTTAATTTAATATAAGATGTAATGTAATACAGAAGCGAATGAAAATTTTAATATATCCTAATCGAAAATATTAAAATTTAATATATATATATATATCTATTAAAAATTGTATTTTTAATAAACATTAAATAATAAACTTGAAACTTTGCTTTATAAATTTTAAATATAATTTATGATATTGTCTTCCTTTAAATTTACATATTTATTTATGCCGTATACAATGAATGAATCCACTGATATAGATATTAATATAAGTATAAGAGGAACATTATATATACATTATATTACGTGGACGGATATTGGATCACCCTTGAGACATATATACTAGACGATTTAGGAGTATACGAATGACCTTTAGAAACGTATGTAAAATTATTTATAATTAGTAATATTTGTGTTTGAGAAAATTATATATTATTCGCGAACTCGCAGACGTAACACCCACAAATCTTGGATAATTCCGACACTTGGCAATGTCTAGGAATGAGAAAGATATTATTAATTATTTGTATAAATATTAAGCAATTTATTATTGTAGAGGGTTTTAATTATATTGTGGAGCGTAATTAAATCATTAAAATATTAAAATTTCACCACGGCGTCTTTGTGAAATGCTATTTTATACGAAAATTGCGGGAAAATATTTTCACGCCGTTTCACTAATTTGAATTTCAACTTTTAGAAAATTAGGAAAACGTCATATCGTTCCGAGCACAAGGACCAAATGCGCACTTTAATGTGAAATGACCTAGAAATTGAAACTAATGCAAGGCGACAATGAAAACAACACGCGAGAAAGTAGCTAAATTCAGAACAAACAAGAACCATGATTTAAAACAATTTTGTTTAATGATTATTTATCAGAAATTAAATTAAAATACTCTAGTTTTTCATCCGCTCAAAGCAGCAGGAATTTTAATTAAATTTTTCTGTGTCATTGCGAAACGGCTACAGTTAAACGTGATCGCTTTGTTAGCATTTTTTTGCGAATGTATCCAATAAATCAATAGTAATTTATTGAATATTCCAAAACTATTCATGATAAAAATTAAGCACGCAATAAGTACTAAAATTATTTTAGTACTTATGCGAAAGCTTATTACAAAAGCTTACGTCAATTGAATGTTGCTAATTAAAATTTTCGCATGAAATATTATTTTTTCTTTATATTTTTTTTGTATATACTATTACCTTTCGATACGTGTCTCGTATGTTTTGTTGAGTCACACATCCTTGTGGTTTCGACAGTGTGTTAATAATTTGAGGTGCTCAGCTGTTTTTATAAAATTTTGTACAAAACATTTTCTTCGACAAAGATAACATAAAAACATACGTGGAATTTTTATACAAAATATACGAAAAAACATTGTAAATAATATTATATATCTAAAAAAAAATTGCCAGTGCTTTATGTTTTTATTTATATTTTTGTTGGATTGTAAGCAGTCATATTTATCTCGTTAAATGAAGCACTTGAAGTAGAAGTAATTATTAAATGGAGTTTTATAATTGAAGAATATTTTTTTATATTAAAATGCAAATTCTTCAGAATACGTTCCCGTCGCAAAGATGTTTCAAATTAAGTATGAAAGAAAAGTAAATATTTAAAAACTCGATATAAATAATATTAAAAATTAAAATGAACGTATTTCATTTAAATTATTAATAAACAAGGCGCTATTTAATATTTTCGCTTTATAATCTTG
>JAGXCT010036330.1:0-39683 GCA_022495035.1 Philopotamus ludificatus | reverse complement strand
GATATTTAGATAACAATTATTTTATAAATATTCTTTTGCAGCGGCTGCAGGTAATATAGACTTTTCTCGGCAAGAACTGATAAATCCGTGAACGGTATGTGGAAGAAGCTATGGCTGGAGGTATCCAAGAGTCCCCAATAAGAAGAGCATATCGTTGGACTAATTGTCAACCTAATCAAAACGGTGAGCAAGAGATTGAGGAGTTACTGCAAATTCTGTTGAGAGCCTTACCAACGACGACCTTCAAGAATTGGAAGAACAAGTAGAGCTTAAAATAATGATAATGAAACGATGAATCCAAACAACTTGATACAGGTTTTCTTTAATCAAAACAAAATTTATGATTAAATTGTAGCGAATGATCCAGATTATGAAAGGAGTACAAAAGGATATATAGAAAAATTTTGAATATGATCTCTTGCTATCGATATTTAGTTGATTTTGGCTCTTCGGGATTTTCTAAGTTCCGCATCTCGCATCGCAGCTACTACTGTGGAGCCCTTGTACGTTTCCAAGCACGACAAGCTTCTCCAGGCTTTCTTTTCTTTTAACGAGATGTTCAAAGTATCGAAGAATCCTTTTTTGTGACATGCATTAGTATATCGGACATCTTTATAGTTTCCCATTTCTTTAAGTCCACGGTATTCTTAGCAGACGTCAATTTTCTTTTTCATATTCTACATTATGGTCCAGATTGTGGAAATCCATGCCGTAAGTAAAAAAAAAGAGATACGCTATAATATTAGATCAAGAGTACTCCATGGAAACTTGCAGCATCTCGGAAAATGAAACTTTGCATAGTGGATTAAAAAAACGATATGTTAATAATTTTTCCACTCCGTCCAATTTCAGTCGAATCTGAGTTACTCTTATATATATTTTTTTACAAATTTAATAAAAGAGATATTAATTTTTCCAATGAATAATAAGCATCTATAGGGTTTGATCTGATATCCGATTCAATAAAAGACATTGTTTTTTTTTAATTAAATTAAAAAAACTTGGTACAAGTTGTTTGTTAAAAAAATCTTTTGGGCCAATACGTCTACGAGTCTCATAAATTCGACTAAAAGTGAACAGAGTGGAAAAGGTTTAAGGTTTAAAACGGGGTAAACATGGATTATAAACCCATATTCTTTTACTTTGGATAATATGTCGGATGATGAAGAGCGGAATGAAGATATTTTAGAACTGCACACAAATCGTGTTCTTGAAATGCAGTTTGAAAGCAATCTTCTTTTTCAGTTGCCTTGTTTTTTCTCGATATAATTGTCTATTTTTGGTGAGCTAAAACAATTCTTTAGCTCCCAATCCCGTACAGTCGCGAATATTCCGCTTATTTCTTCTTGACCACCGTTTACCTTCTAATCTTATCTCCGCAGAAGGCGATACTTTGGTCCACGAATAGAATAGGGAAAAGTGATAATTTATTTTTTTACTCTTAATTTAAAAGCACAATCTGTTAACTATTACAATAAATTGTTTTTATAATAGATACAGTTAACCCCCCACTAACACTAAAATCGGGACCGTGTAAGTTGGGATAGGTGTTATTGGGGGTAAAGCCTGGCACGTGTCGAATACACAGAGAATACACTTCGTACTCGAGTTTTCCTTTACGAGCAGTGATTCCAGTTCATTGGGATGATTTTTTAGTCTTAGATTATATTTAATGGTGTAGGACTCTATTTGTACTATCGCCGAGGTGACTTGAGAAGTGATTTCTGATTACGTCGTTAGGCACAAACCAAGCTGCACCCGTGATCATGCGATTGGAAGCGATCTACTACTTTTTTTTTTAGGTCCGACGAACCAGTGTAGTCTTCGCAATCTTATCCTTAATTGCTTTATCTTATCCTTTATATGTTTTTTCATACCAGGGATGAGCAACCCGCGGCCTGCCACACTTTCTCACGTGGCCCTTCAAGATTTTACATCAGCAGCCTCATTGTACTCTAGATATAATCATAATATTTTACCACATACAGTAAAACCCCGATTTTATGTTTTTGAAGGGACCGATAAAAAAATGTAAATGAAGAGAAGACGGCCCTCAATGAGCCTCATAGCTTACCTCATTGATATTTTTGAAGCACCAGGGTTTTTGTGCTTTTCTAATTACCGACGGGGAAAACTTCTCACCGCCATCTGAATTTGTAACCAAAAGAACAAGTAGCCTGTTTTACTTAATTTCCCTCCATGACAAGTTTTACCCTTAAAGACGAATGTCTTCGAAGTATTAAAAATATCTCTTGAAACTTAGTCTGCAATTCCAATCTTCAGCGATGTCAAAATCAACACTTCGAGATTCCCCGCAAACTGATCTATACACCTTTCTTGAAACGATCTATCCAGCAATTTGATGCAGTAAATTCTTCGATATTTAATCATAACATTTAAAAACGTCGCGCATTTATTTAAATATGTTTACAAATTGTAAACGTAAATTGCGGAATATAAAAAAACATACTAAAAGTACAAAAATAAAGTGGGACTGCAAAAAATTGAACGCAAATAGAGGGAAAATGTGAAATACGGGCACGTAAAAACAGGGTTTCACTATATATCTTTTGCCGTTTTTTTAATAGTATTACTATTAATGATCGTTTTATTTTTGTATTTTTTATATTAGGTTTATTTTGTTTTTGCGTTTCAAATTTGTAGCTGGCACGTTGTAAAAAAAGGTTGCTCACCCCTGGTTTATACGGTGATCTAAACACATTCCCAGGCATTTAACTGAGTCTGTCTGGGATAGTTTGAAAAGCCCGCCGAGGTCTGTCATAACAACGCAACGGACTACCTAGTCCCAATTCACTCGCTACGTCGGTCCGTACATTTGACCTGGTAAGAAACACCTCTTAGCGCTTCCCTCATCAGTAACTGGTGTAGAGGCGTGATTATCCCAGGCTAGGTTGACCCGGCTCCCTAGCCATTTAAAGGCAAATGCCGGGATAGTTCCTTGAGCCGTTTCCCATCACATTACCGCTTCCTACAAACTAGCTCCGTCCTTCAGTTCCCAGGCCGTAGCGGCAACGAGGAAACTCGTTCGGATGGGAGCAATGCCGCACCCGGTGGCTGTTTTAGATTATCCCTAAGGCGTGCAATGTTGGATTGCCGGCCGAAAGAGGTGCCTCCCCCTCCGTAAGGCTAGTGGATCAACTTGCACCTGGATTACGTAGCCAACTAATGTTGTTCTTGACGTGCTCCAAAATGGCAGAGGAAACTCCTACAACGACGAGCACGCGAAGAATGGCAAAGTAAAACCATACAAAATCATCATCATCATCAGTAGCTCATCATCAATCCTTACAAGAGGGCAGTTTTCCTTGCTCAGGGCGAAAGTTATATGGACAGATTTTTAACGATGGATCATCTTGAATCATTTCGGAAGCTTTGTCTGAACCCTCGTGTGAGCCGTGTCGTTTGGATAGGTGGCGATTAGTCTGTTTTCGGTGTCGGGCATACCGCAGTGTATAGTAAATATAGGGTTGGACCAATTACGCTTCCCTGTAGTACTCCAGAGACGCGGAAATATCTGTTCGAAATATATAATTTTAAGATTATATAAAAATGATGAGGAAGATTTTTCTTAATTTGATACAGTATCCTTCATGCCAGACTCTGTCGATGGTCTGGGTTATATCAAGAAATGCCGCAGAAAATTACCTTATTTTTTCCATGTCGTCATGTATTTTATCAACAATTCTGTGACGATAGAGTGGCGGCTCTCTCGGAAACTGGATTTTTTTTATTAAAAATAATATAATATAAATAAGGGGATCTTTTGAATCATAATTATCTCAGCTACTTTCCACTGATCCAGATAATATCCTAGCCCGAGTACAACTGTATGCACTTTACTGGAATTCTTATAATTAAATAAATAATTATTACTTTTTATTTAAAGAGAAATTTTTACTTTTTCCATCGTCGTCTTGGATATTTATCATATCGCTGTCTCTATCTCTTACCGACAGGTTTGTATTTAGAACAGAAACGTCGGAATTAAAATAGCATCTCTGACCTTGGATTTTTTACGCGATAAAAATACTTTATTTATCTAAAAACAGTAGAATTATTAACAACACTTCAAAATATAACCGAACATAATAATTTTACGTTTTACCTTACATCTTTTAATCAGTATTTTATTTAAATATATGATCTTAAATTGCATCGTAAAATCCGACGGACCTGAAAAATAATGTGTTTAATAATTTAGGCGATTTGCATATTTTATATTAAAATAATTTACTTACGTTTTAAGACGTATTCGAATAGATGCGAGGTGTTGTCGGGGAGGGGGGGAGGATGATAATAAAAAAGTGGATTATGCGGTTGACTATGTGCACATTTATTAGACATCTGATAGTTTCAAGATGAAGTTCATATTATAATTAATTATTTACAAATACATGAGACACAATTCTAAAATACTAATAACATCGCTCTAAACAGCATGTAAATTAAACATAAATACTTTGTACAGCGTATAGTTCGTCTATTAAATATGACAGGAAGGGGTCCGGCGAGGGCGTCGGCGCGAATTGATGAGCTGCGCCGACGCCCCTGTCGACGGACCGTTGCTACAGATTACACATTTTCAAGTATAACAATAAATATAACGAATACTAGTTAAAATGCTGGGAACATGGAATCAGATAAAAACAATCACAAATCATTAAAAATTAATATAAAATCATTGATAAAAAATAAAATGTTCTATATAACTTTATTGAGTATTATAATACCTATCGAATCGTGATGACTAATGTTTTATTACAACTTGAATCTATTCAATTTCAAAGACTACCCACGTACATTATGGACATTAATATATTTTTAATTAATGTAAATACACGAAAAGTTAATACTTAAAAAGTCAAATGCTATGGTTTTAGAAACCCGAGTCAAACTACTGGCTCTAATATACATATATAATTTTTTTTACACATAATCTGAGGGTAATCGCGCTAGTATACTAATATTCGTCAGCTCGTAATCGATCGTTGACGCAATTTCCGCATTCATAACCATTCAACATCAGATTTTAATAATTCAGTCGAGTTCCCGATTACCCGAGATAGTTCCGAGCCGGAGCGTTATTACATAAATAATCAAACCGATTGAATGCCATGAACATTGAACGGAAAAGCAAAAGACCTCGCGGAAATATCCTATCCCTAAAACTAATAAGTCTTCGCAAATGATTGTAACGATGGCACTCAACGGGTCGAAACAAAAGTGAAAAATTTACACACATATATTATTAATACATAACATTCTTTTTTAAATACTAGAATAGCTTACACATCTAACATAGAATATTAAATGACGCGAGACGATCCCGTCTTATAGATTACAAGACTGCGTATCCCTACGTTTCTAATAATATACAGAAAAAATACTGATACAATTTAATTAAGCCAATCATATTTATCGATCTTACGATACATATATATATATATATATAAAATTTAATAAGTTATTCTCGGTGCAACAAAAATGTACTTTGTGCATTTATGATACAATATATGATTAAATATAAATCGCGATACTGTACCGATCGTACATACGTGTAAACGTTATATAAAAAAAAATCATTAAGAAGTTATATTCTAAATATACAATACAAACGAATGCAATCAACAAAAAAACGTTGCAATTGCGCCCCAGTCAACATTGCGTGTACATAAATAAATAAAACGCTAAAACAAGCTTATGTTAAATCAAATCATTCTATTATCAATATATAAAATTATTGCACATATAGCAAAATATTAACAATAAAAAGTCGTTAAAAACAAGTATTGCACTGGCATCGTCAACGGATTTACGATAACTTAAAATAAGTGAAGAAAGAATAGAATCGGAGCTCGATAAACCGCGCCCTTCGTACACAGACTACATGCTAAAGTTCATTCGAGTGCAATACTTTTTTCGAAAGACGACCGCATAATAAAAAATAATAGCTAAAGATCGCTGTCGCAATTCAAAATCACAATTATTTTAAAGCAATCGAGAGTTTAAATCGCAATACTTGACGATTGTACCGGGCGTATTTACAACCGTTTGCGTCATCATCTGACCTCGCAGTGCTTCGTATGCGCCATCGAACCGATCGCGTCCGGATTCACCGACTCGTCCACGGACGGGCCCGGCGAATCTTTCATTACGTAACCGGAGCCGCCGGCGCCGCGAGACAACTTCAGTCGGATCGGCAACACTTTGGACGTGCGGCCCTTGCTCGTGCCGGCTTCGGGCGCCGGCGAATCCAACGCCAACGGATCGGGCGCCGTCGGATCGTAATCGAACGGATCCTCGGCGGGGGCGGCGGTCGGATGCGCCATATAATCGGCCTGCACTTTGGTCTGGGTGCTCGTGCGCTCCTCCGCCGGCGGATTACTAGGCCCCGCCACGCTCTCCTCCTTTTTGCGAGCTATGCGTATTATCAACTTGGTGGAGCTTTCGGTTTGCTTGTCGACGACGTGCATTTCGGTGGACGCGCGCTTGTCGCGCTTCTTCTTGCGCTTCTCGCTCTTTTCGCGCTTCTTCTTCTCCTTCTCGCCCTCCTTGAAATCGGCAAACATCTTCTTTCTATACTTCATACTCTCCCTGCGGAGATCCTCGACCGTCGGCTTGCTCGTCGGTATGTTTGTCAATCGCTTCTTCGGTGGACGCAATTCGCAGCTGAAGCTAGGCGTATCCGTATTGAGCGACTGCTCGCTCGTGATGATATTTCCAATCTTTATCTTTAATTTTGGTGCGACGGGCGTATTCGTCGAGCTGCTCGTCGTCGGCAAATTCGGTTTCGGCGTTCGTCCCCTACGCTTATAAGACAATGCCAATTGAGACTGCGTCGAAAGCGTAGACATCGAGCTCTGATTATCATGTGAATCGCCATCGTCCGCATGCCTCATTCCGCCGGAAATCTTCCGACGCTTCTTCTCCATGTTCGCGTCGACGACCGCCTTATAATCCTCTTTCGTCGGTATACTCGTCATCGATGCGACGGCTTTCGGAATCGTTATATTCCGACTGAACGAGGCGACCGGCACCGGTGGAATGAATTGACTCGTGTTGCCTCCGAAGCCCGGATCGTCCATGTTCATGTCCTGCGTGCAATACTGACGCAGCAATTCCTTTTTACGCATACGTCTCAGATTGGAAGTTCCGGAGAGCATGGCCGATGTAGCCGAACCGACGGCGCTGGGAGCCCCCAGCACCGGCGGCTGTTCCAGCACCGGCAATGCGGGCTGTTGTGCCACCGGAGTTATGCAACTGGCTGAATAATTAGCGTCCAAGAATGGCCCCTTAATCTTCACCTTCAATTGATTTCTCGGATCGGTGAGCGACACTTTCGGCGTTAATATTTCTTGAACCGGTTGCACGGGCGGTATTGCGATACGATAGTTATGCTCGGACGGTACTCTCGGCGCCACATCGAACGGCTCCTGCGACTTGTTACTGCTGGCCTCGAGAGCACAATGCAGGGCTATCTCGACCTCCTCGTCGATATCCGGCAATTGCTGATCGGCGGTTCCACTCGCGAAAGCGCCGAGGAGATTGTTGCTGAACGCGTCGCTGTTGGACGGTTCGAAAGCGCTGTACGTTCGCATATCGACGGGGCCCGGCAGCACCGGCTGCACGATGTCGGTGAACGGCTGGACGGGTTCGACGGGCACGGCGAGCGCAGATGGAGACGCTGGCGGATCGATAGGCGGTGCGATCTCGGGAATCGGAGTCGGTGGTCTCAAATCTTTGATGTCGGCCGGATACGTCGACCGTTTGCTCGATTGTGGTTGCGGTGGACTGGTGAGAGGCGACTGGGATGGATCCCGGTACGAGCTCTCGCCTTTGCGGTCGTGGTTATCGGTCGACCTGCGTCTGTCCCTCATCGATTTCAGATCACCCATACTATCATTGGCGATGTCCTCATCGAAGTCTAGGTCGTACACGGTACCGATTAGATTCTTGTGTATCGTATTGCCCATGCCGTAGAAGTTCATATCGAGATGGGAGAAGCCGTGCATGTTCTGATTTGTTTTGCCTCGTGGTCTGCCCCTTCCTCGTCCGGTGCCGCGAGCGTTCTTACCGACTCCTCTCTTACTCGACGTACTCTTTAAGAATTCACTCTGTTTGGGAGATTTCGCGGGGCTCTTTGATGGAGATTTGGCAAGAGGAACGAATCTAGATGACATTCGAACTGGTTTAGAAGGAGATTTCTTTCCTTGCATTGGAGAAACGTCGATTTCCACCGGCTGTTTTGGTTCTGGTACATTTTGCGAATGAAGTAAGTTATTCGTGGAGAACTCTTCGATTAACGGAAGCGGCGATTGGGGCAATGTGAACGATGGATGCGGCGGAGAGAGTTCCGATTCTCTTTCGTGCACTGGTGAATGTCCACCGATCGGTTTAGGCGTCAGCGGATCTATGATCGCGGTGGTCAACGCCATATTATGAGACGAAGATGTAAAAGCAGCCGAGCATGGTTGCGAGAATGGAATCGGTTCCTCGTTTATTTTCGGGATTTGGGAGAGTAGATTGGTCGGATTTGGATAAGGTAGACCGATGTTTTGCGAAAACATCTGTACTCCCGGTTGGGGTAATGGCAATTCCGAATTAATAGTGACGGGAGGAAACAGTGAGCTGCCGACAAACTGAGACGCTTCCGAAGAAAACTGATTATACGAAAGGGAATCGATAGCGCAAGGGTGGAACGGTGGCAATGATGGATATTCCATCATTGTCGGGTGAACTTGCACGTCCATGTTCTCGCTAGTCTTTGGATGTTCGATATCGTCGTGTTTATGAGAATGGGAAGATTCGTCAGATGTGGCACTGGACGTGGATGAACGACGGGCCGGAATCAATTCCCTCTCAGACCATTTTGTTTGCTGTTGAATGCTATTGTATGGCGATGGAATCGGTGTACATTCCGGTGGTTGGATTGTATTCTCGTGCTCGTACTGAATTGATTCCTCCACTTCGTTTGCGCGATCGGTTAGAGATTTATTGTGAGAAATATCAATAGAAGGCACCATCTCGCTAGATTCCAATCGTCCTCCATAACACTTATCATGACTTTGCAAATAAGGCTCTTTTGATAAAACATGCGGTTGAAGTTTATCCATCATGATATTGCGATTTTTAAGATCGCCATGTACATTCTCCAAGTTGTATTGATGTAACTTCTCCTGTTCCAAACTGTAGTTTGTAGTGTTTGGTATATTGCGTTCGTTAGGAGCGATCCATTTCTTATCGTCGTTGATTGTATCGCACATTTCTACATCTTTTATGATGTCGTGATGTACGTCCAATTTATGACCCAATTCATACATTGAGCCGGACGAGAGTCCTGTGCTGCTTTTCTCGACTTCTTTATCGATAGAAATGCTTTTATCCAACTCCTTGGGTTCGTCTTCCAATTTTTTATACGAATCTCTATCCTCGTACGCCAATAACTTTTCATTATCCTTAACCTCAATAACGTCAGGATCCGAGTTCTCGACTTGATTAGCTCCAGATTTCTTTGAATCCAATTTCATTCTTAATTTCTCTACTAAATGTAATGTTTCACGAACACCCCTGTCTTCTTTCGAGTCTTCTTTGAATAAAAAATCTGAGCTAAACGAGAATGTCAAAGGTGTATTCTTCATCATCTCTTCGTTGCCCTGCGAGATATTAAATCCGTCATCGTTAACAGTCTCATCCACAGCCAATATGTCATTGGTAAAGTCAAATAATTCTGAGCATCCGGTATCTTTGCTCGCAGGCGGTGAAAATATTGAACGATTCGGATAAGGTGGAGGAGGAAGCAACGGCGGTTTGATCAACTTTATTGGATCAATCTCAGGTGCGTCATTAAATGCGGGTTCGCTCGACAATATCTTATCTCGATTATCAATAGACAATTTTGTCGGAACCTTTTCTTTAGTATCATATAAACGCATCGGTTGACTCTCCGTGAGATCAGGTAGTTTATGCTCGGGCTCCAATGAAACTTTCGGAGATTTCGTCTTGTTGCTACTCTTTCCAATTTTATTAGAGCTTTTATACGAGTTTCTCTCTGTGCTAACAAACGACGATTCTCTTTCGATATCTCTATTGGTATTTTCATTAATTTTATTCGGTTCTAGATATAAGATATCTTCCGGTTTGACGACTTCAACGTCTGGAATAAATTGAACAGCCGTCGCACTCTCATCCAATATCATTTCTAGTTTTTTCTCAATCCTAGAGGAGTTGTGACTAGATTTTTTAGGTTGATCATTTCCAGCTGACTTTTCTTTCTTGTTCTCAAAACCGTAAGGTTTATTCGAAAAGTTATCACTAGCACTGGGTGCATTTCTCTCTGGTTTCTTTTCATCGACGCGAGATTCAACTTTCCGTTGGTTGCTCGTCGTTGTCGATTCCGATGGCTTGGGAGTCTTTAACTTCTTGTCCGTTTTCCATTGCGTAAATGGAAGTTTACTGGACTCGCGATTCTCTTTGGGGTCTTTGTATTGGGAACAGGAGGGCACTGTCTCCTCTCTATTAGATTTTCCTGACCCTGAATCCTTCCTGTCAAATAGATTTCCTGGCCCAGAAGTAATACTTCTGGTTCTAGTACGTGTTGCAGACCTCGACAGTGAATTGCTGGGTCTAAATGATTTCTCTCTCTCAGCAGGCGGTGGGTGTAGCCCAATTTCTGAGTGTCCGTCGGAAGCTTTTGGCTTCTTGTCTGAGGTCTTCCGCACAGATCCTCCACTAACTGGTCTAAAATTTGTGGCAGGAGGAGGGGAATGCTGTTTTCTGGACGTTGAGGCGCCAAATAATGATCTATTGGAATTAGGTTTAGGTGGGGAATCCTCATTGGCTTCGGAATCACTGGAAGGACTTGAGGAGGAAGAGACCTTCGTTCCCTTGTTAAGAAAGGGCAGATCGGTCAATTGTCTAGGAGGTGAAAATAATGATCGTTTAGGCAATTTCTCATCGTCTTCGCATTCAGAGCTACTGCTCGAACAGGAACTGCTGCTGCTTGAAGACGACGAGCTAGACGAAGACCTCGGAGACCTCGATTTCTTTTCTTCGTCTTTCTTGGGAGATTTCTTTATTACTTCGACTGGATCTTTCTTTTTAGGGGATTCCTCGGCTGCGGTTTCAGGTACCTTTGACATTCCGCTCTTAATATGTTCGGCCGCTTTCTTTGCAGCTTGCCTTTGTGGTACATAAGCTAATATATCTAGCGCATCCTTTTCAGAATCCTTTTCGAATTCAAATACATCGTTGGACGTCGATGATGATTTCGAGTCTTTTTTACTATCCCTAGGTGATATTTCTTTTACATTTTCCTTCCTTCGCTCCTTGAACTTTTGCTTGGATTTTAATTTACCTTCATCGACCATCGATGGTGGTTTACTTTCAGCACTACTATCAGTTTGCTCCTTAGTTTTAACACTGACAGTAGTCGAGCGCATATTTTCAGAAGCTTTCTTGGCAGCTTGCCTTTGCGGAACTATCAAATCCGAAGGATAGTCTTTATTTTTAGTCGTTTTAGAAACCTTTTCTTTGATTTCTTCATCTGACGTCTTATATTTTTTCAGATGTGTAGAACTCTTTCCAGAAGTACCTTTCTGTATAGGAACAAATTCTTTCACGGCAGCTTTGGTTCTAACTGTATGCTGTTGCGAATCGCTTGTAGCATTTGAAGATTTATCCTCGTTGATATCTTCGTTCTTATTATTATCGCTGCCTTCGCTGTCCGAATATATTCCAGTCAATTTGAATTTCTTTGCAGGTCTGAAATTGAGCAATTCTTCGCTTTCCGTGTCCGTAGTTGAATGCGAGCCCATTTCTTTCTCCATCTGTTTCAGAGTACGGCTCTTGGGTGAATGCTTTTTGATTGCCCCCTTACTTTCTTCCTCACTGGAACTCTCAATTTTGCTCCTCGACGCGGCAGACTGCCTCGACTTCTTCTTGTCGACGGATTTATTATTTTCGACGTCCTTAGTCGAAGACTTCTTTTTAGTAACTGGCGCGACGGCTTCTTCTTCGTCAGTCGTGGAATATATTGGCTTACGATATTTGTTTTCTGTGCGCGGAATGTCCCTCTCCTGCAGACTGTCTCCGCCACTCGACAACTCACTATAAATACTACCGCTCCTACGAGCAGATCCGTTGAAATACATTCGTCTATAAGGATTATCGATGGGGTTGCTATTCGCAATTAATCCATTGAGGTCTTTTTTCTCAGTCTCGTCAGAATCGACACAACCAATTTGTGACAAAATTGTCTCAAAATCGTTTGTGTGATCAACTGCACCAGCGTGAGAATAAAGACGATCATAAATAGAAGGACCGTGATTGGCTTCAATGACGGCCTGATTGACAGACGGAGGCAGAGTGCGTTCGCGACAGAGAACGGCAACCTGTTTGTGGAAAGTTTGCTCGCGCATTCTGAAGAATGAGCGAGACAACTTTTCCCTACGGCTGACCATGTAGCACAGGTTGCGAACTCGTTCCAAATCCTGTCGCAACTGAACAAACATCCTCTTTTTGTCAATATCGGCTTTCTCCTGGCGATGTAATAGCATATCGGTTTCGTCGGTTTTCGGAGGAAGCAGTGGCCGATTGTGGCCCGCCTTCCGTTTGAGCTTCCAATAGTTGTACATGTATTGAATGCCGTCCTGATCGACGTCCAGCAAATGTGTACTGATATCTTTGATGCTGACATGTCTATCAAACTCGGCTTCGATCTCGTGCAGTCTAATGGCGCGGGCCTGAGATTTTTCTTCCGAAGTCATATCCTTTCTACGTTTGCGTTTGAAGTCTTCGTCGTCGGATCCGGAACCGTTGTTCTTATCTTTCTTGGAGTTAACGCTGTGGCGCTGACAATACGAACGGAGCTTGACACCGTCGTCGGCATTCTCATCCTCAATGATGGCGCGCATCTCAAGACCGTATTTGAACGCACATGTGACATGATATGCCGTTTTGCAAGTTTTAACAGAGCATTGAATGCATGCTCCGCTACGTTCACGGCATAAAACGCATATTAACGACCAACGAGACGGTGGAATGGAGTTTATTTTGGTGATGGGCTCCATACGCTCTGCACAGCCGATCGAGACTTCGGGGATCCATAATACGCAGCTGACGTGTGCCCATTGCTTTCCGTTCGGAGTACATTTCATGGCTCCGCCTAGATTCGGACATAGGGCACAGTCGGGACGAACTCCCCCACCACACGGACTACACAACCATTGTCCTATAAAATAAAATAATATTAATAAATCGTCGTTATTAATCATAATTAATAAAATATGTAGATCGTACGGACCTGATGGTATCGCGGTTATTCCGTAGCAAGCTTGATGCACACATATGTTGCATGAGTCGCAAAACACCATCTCGTTTCCTTCTTCGGAATCCGGGGATCGACACACATCGCAAATGACGTTTTCATCATATTCGATCCCTAGTCCTTCTTCCGATTTTAATATAGCCTGTATTTTATCGCAGCAACGCACCTGAAACATATCAAATCAAATTAATATATTGTTTCGATGAGATATTAATAGAATAATATGTCGTATGCATACCTCTAACTCTTCGATAACGCGTTCGAGTTGTTCTTCGCGCAGAGGTGGCGCTCCTGCTCTAGCTCGTTCACCGTTCAAAGCACGCAACCATGCGGCGTCACAAGCGTCCATGTCGTAAGCACAGACTGCATCTGCTCGTGTAGCAGCACTGCTCAAGTAATGCTCACTGGGATTGAACTTAGAATCTCGACACAATCTCACATACTTTTGTTTGGGTCTGAAAAATATTAAAAAACTCGTTATAATAATAATAAAAAATATATATTGATATAAGATTAATATAAGAGATGCGTACAGCTTGAATTCATTTCTTGAATGCTGTGAATGGTGCAATATTTCAGTCACAGCGGGTTCCGGCAGAGAATCGGGATTCACGGGCACTTGTACGCCTCGCTCCCATTCCTGTTTCCAAGGATCGACTATAACCCAATATTCGTCGGAAGCCAATGGTTCCGAATCGGGCAATTTCATAGCACTTATCAAATCTTTCCTGTAATTACATTAAAATTATATTATTAAAATATTACATTCCTATATATATATATATATAAAGAGTAAAAAAAATTTGTCTCTATAAATTATATAACTGGATTTAAAATTTAAATAAAATTATCGAGTGGTTGTGAAAACTATAGAGTTAATATTGTCAATCAATTTTAATTATTAAATTGCTCTTTGAAATAATTTCACAAATATAGATATATATATTAATGCGTATCTGACCTATCGAAAATAATGACGAGAAGTAATCCAACGATCCGTCGAACGGTGGAAATGTCACACGTCCCTGACTCGCCGATACAATTGTCGGGTATCAACATCACGATTTTCCCCTAATTTTGATACAAATCTAAACCTTGGGATGCTCAGCAAATATTTTTCAATCAAAAAATTAGCAATAGGATTATTTACGTACCGCACAATAGTTCAATGCGCGTTTTATAATTATAATCAAATAGAATCTTATATATGGCTATTGAATAAAACTCGTATTTTAAATAATTAGGCGCATATTGTGTAAAATGATTATTGCTTAACCTCTTCCCGATAAATTGATCCAATCGACAAATATATTTATCACGAAATTAAATTATAACAACAACAATAAAATAGACCGGGAAGTGGTTATTGTATAAAATAATAAATTTCAAAAGCGTGTATTATCAATAAAACACCGACATGATCGTAAGACTACTTTATTTTGATGATTTCAATGAAAATAATTATACAATGGAAACTTTATACTCGTCAGATTCGATATTCGTCACTAATTTGATGGCGAAAAGATTCGTTAGTCGATAAACTCACCACAGAGGAACTGTCGGAGCTTCATAAAGAACAATGAGCTGAAATAATGAAGTTTCGTCCGACGAGGAAGGATCGATAATACACACTGCTGACGGAATGCTGTCTAATTGAGACAAGAGGCAGAATATGCTGCAATAGTCGACGATAATGTGATTGACTGCTTCGGAAGAAGGTTTTAAGAAACAGACAACATTTATTTCTCTTAGAATAAACTGGTGAGCAATATTAGAATAGAGGAGAATGAAATGTAGTGGTATTGAAGAATACTGACAACTCGGTTTTACTGATTACGAACACGGAGCAAAAATTAGAAGCAAAATAGAATACGTCGAACACAGTCCCTACGTTTAAAAATCAAGATATAAAGCAAGCAGTGACCGAGTAAGAGGTCCTCGTTGAAAAATACGGAACGGTTTGTCATCAGAAAGACGCCGAAACACGTATCCAGACGAATATAGAGGTCCCACTGTGTTTTATATTTAATAATGTGGCGAAAATGAATCTAAATCCATAATTTAATGAATAATTAATATCAAACGCGAATCTAAATTATCTATTATTAAATGTAAATATTGATTTAAAGACCGAGAGATTTATTGCATGAGCATAATAACAACGCAATACTGTTATTTGTATATATAGCCAACTACAAAAATATTATTTTAACCGAGACGATACGGTACAAATATGTAATCGGCAGATTGATTACGTGTACAGATATCGAGAGCAATTATTCATGTATATATTTTCCTCGTTTAAGCGACATGCTCATAATAATATAATGCCACCGAAATATAATTATGCGACATATATTTTTGGTAGCGTTACGAACTCTACGTTTCCATTACCACCGATAATATATATTTATATATATATATATATGATATTTAATCTGAAATGAAATATTACAATGCAAAAAAAATACACTGCCACATCATATAACGAAAAAAAAAATATATAAATGCATCAGTTATGAAATAAAAATCACTGCGACAATTTTTTTAAACGAAAAAAATAAAAAAACGCTGCCGAAATGCGTTATAGTTATGAAATACAAACCTGAATAGTTCTGCCGGAGGTTCTGGAGCACTGCGGTTGTATATTGTTGATATCTTGAGGTCGTTGATGGGTCGGGGCTGCCATTGGAAGTCGTCAGGGGCTGTCCGTCGTTGTTTGGATGCCCCTGCCTCGTCGACACTCCTCGACGCTGCCCTCTTAACCCCTCGTAGAGACATTGTAACGTCCTTGTTTATTTCTCCTGCAAGATACAAACAAAACATGTTTTAGATCCAATAATAAAAATGCATTTGTATGTCGACTGATAACATTTAGCGACACACTTATCGTGCCATGACATAATATTAAATATACTCACTATGCAACTGCAGTGCAACATCGTGGGATGCCTTCAATTCTCTCTTTTCTGCAACATAAAAAATCATGAATATAAAAATAATAATAATACAAAAGACGGATGATTTAATTTAATATTATTTTGTTCAATTTTCCATCACAAACGTGATCGTCACCGATATAAATTACCGAGATATGAATTAACCATGAGGTCATTCAAAATAGTCATTTATCAGAATTGATTTTACATTAGATTTAATCATTTTAAGGGTTGAAATTTTTTTATTGATATGAAAAATATGACAATAATTATAATTAAATTTAAACATTTTTTTTATTTTTTTTTAGTTCTAGAATACAAGAAGAAGCATGGTCAATCTATTCCCACAAATAAAAAATAAATCATAAGCAAAAGCCTTAATAAACATTTATTTTTAATAAATGAAATGCAAGCTAAAATCACTACAATGTTATCACAAAGTAAACGGAGAATTTGCTGCAGTCGGCAAAAGATGCAATATGTCGCATATAACGCAACTGTGTATTCATCTTTAGTGTCAGCGTAATTGGAGTATCGAGGCATATCAACGGACACCGATGTATTCTTCAAACGAAACGACAGTATGTTGCTGGCATCCGAGGCTATCAGTGCTCCTGGCATTGGCTGTCGCATATTTGTGAATTAAAGTTAAACAATAAATTCCGTTGCAAAACTAACAAAGGAATTGAAAATCTGATCAATATGGATTCGGCCATTTGCTGATATTTGATGAGCCATGAGAGTGAACGTGCGGATAAGGCGATTCAAGAGTAAGCCACCTTATCTGACGAGGATTTGCCTTTAGTCAGTGAAGTATACGATGTGTAATGAAAAGAAATTATCATGCACAGATATTGATTTTTCTCGAGGATTTGACATCAAATTCGACTTACGTCGTAATGCAACGGAATACCCTCGTAAGTTGAGAACTTGCTGCGATCAGCGAAATTCAATGACTGTGTAGTATGAGCGTGCATTTGACGTCCCCATTACACCGCGGCCAGCGGCGAGGGTAATACGTGAGTTGCATTTCCCCACCACGCCCCACACACGCCACACTCATAACAAACAAAAACGTGATGCTGCGACTACAAACGATTCTTCAAAGAATTGACAGTACGATATTACACCGTTACTTTGTCGTGAACGTAGACCTGTAAAAAAAAAACGCATCCGATGCACATCGGCGCATGCGAACCCCGCACCACTCCCCTTCCCCTTGCCCGAGGCACGGATCAATTAATCAGAAAACGCATATGGATGCCATTTTCCATAAGTAAATATGCGATGTTGAACTCGTATGGCGCTTTGGCGCCATTGTTGTAAATACATGGTCACGTGACTCACATGCGCGAAAGAAGTGGTGTCTGCGCCCCTGGCAGGCGGAGGGCTTCGTACCCCCACCAGCGGGGCTCTCGGGCTACATCCGACCCTAGGGAGCCACTAGGCCCCCCGGGGAGAACGCCCCCAACAGCGATAGCAAATCATCGACACTTTATTTTTAGAACGGCCAACAGCCGTGAGCCCAGACGCCGGATAACGAAACTATCGCTACGCGCATAAGGTAATTGCCCCCCCCCCCCCTCTTCACATACCGCTCGCACATAAAATCGAACTTTCGTCTCTTCATTTTCATCCAGCAGCTCGTATTACACGTGAAACATTGCACCAATAAAACCGCCACCAAAATGATTTAAACAAACACAATAATATATACCTTCATTATTAAACGCCGTAGGCCGCCTCCAGAAAACAATCTCCGCCTCCGGAAAAAGTTTTAGCACCCTCCAAAAAAGTAAACACAGCACTATCACAAAATTCTTCCGTAATGACGCCATATATGTGAAAAAACAAGCATCTTCTGTTATTATTTTCACAATTCGAAGAACACATATCTCGAGTTTCAGCCAAAGAATAACAAATTTATATAAACACAGAGCGTATAAAATAATGGTACTCTTTTATTGTAATAAAAAAAATTGCTTACAAATTAATTAATAATGCAATATCAAATAAATTACATCAGAAATAATTTTTAACAAAAGATATAATTGATATTCATTTAAAATAAAAAAATCTTTTTGGCGAGAAGTTAATGTTAAATTAAGTTAAATGGATTTTTCGAGAAGTATAGGTTAGTATGAGGTTGTCTACTTAATACTGATAATAATCAATCTAACAATAGATTTATTACGCGTCCCGAATAGAATATTACGTTTTAGCGAGAAGTTAATGTTCGATTATAAAAAAAATGTACATCCGAATTATTTTGCACAATAAATGTTACACACCTTCGTCCGAATACTCGTAGAAACCCATCATCTAAAAAATCTAAACGCTTCTGCACAAAATTATCGCACGTCCGAACTCGACGAGTCACCGCACAATAATGCATTTAAGCGCGTTTTAGACTGTCGATCGGAAAGCGAAACGTTCGATTCTAAGAAATCCGACGAAATAACGGTAATTTTTAATTTATGCATAGACATATTTTAAAGAGGAACGCGTCCCTAATAGAATATTACTTTTTAGCGAGAAGTTAATGTTCGATTATAAAAAAAATGTACATCCGAATTATTTTGCACAATAAATGTTACACACCTTCGTCCGAATACTCGTAGAAACCCATCATCTAAAAAATCTAAACGCTTCTGCACAAAATTATCGCACGTCCGAACTCGACGAGTCACCGCACAATAATGCATTTAAGCGCGTTTTAGACTGTCGATCGGAAAGCGAAACGTTCGATTCTAAGAAATCCGACGAAATAACGGTAATTTTTAATTTATGCATAGACATATTTTAAAGAGGAACGCGTCCCTAATAGAATATTACTTTTTAGCGAGAAGTTAATGTTCGATTATAAAAAAAATGTACATCCGAATTATTTTGCACAATAAATGTTACACACCTTCGTCCGAATACTCGTAGAAACCCATCATCTAAAAAATCTAAACGCTTCTGCACAAAATTATCGCACGTCCGAACTCGACGAGTCACCGCACAATAATGCATTTAAGCGCGTTTTAGACTGTCGATCGGAAAGCGAAACGTTCGATTCTAAGAAATCCGACGAAATAACGGTAATTTTTAATTTATGCATAGACATATTTTAAAGAGGAACGCGTCCCTAATAGAATATTACTTTTTAGCGAGAAGTTAATGTTCGATTATAAAAAAAATGTACATCCGAATTATTTTGCACAATAAATGTTACACACCTTCGTCCGAATACTCGTAGAAACCCATCATCTAAAAAATCTAAACGCTTCTGCACAAAATTATCGCACGTCCGAACTCGACGAGTCACCGCACAATAATGCATTTAAGCGCGTTTTAGACTGTCGATCGGAAAGCGAAACGTTCGATTCTAAGAAATCCGACGAAATAACGGTAATTTTTAATTTATGCATAGACATATTTTAAAGAGGAACGCGTCCCTAATAGAATATTACTTTTTAGCGAGAAGTTAATGTTCGATTATAAAAAAAATGTACATCCGAATTATTTTGCACAATAAATGTTACACACCTTCGTCCGAATACTCGTAGAAACCCATCATCTAAAAAATCTAAACGCTTCTGCACAAAATTATCGCACGTCCGAACTCGACGAGTCACCGCACAATAATGCATTTAAGCGCGTTTTAGACTGTCGATCGGAAAGCGAAACGTTCGATTCTAAGAAATCCGACGAAATAACGGTAATTTTTAATTTATGCATAGACATATTTTAAAGAGGATCGCGTCCCTAATAGAATATTACTTTTTAGCGAGAGGTTAATGTTAATGTTAAATTAAGTTAGATGGATTTTTCGAGAAATATATAAATTAGTAAAAACTACTATGAGGTCTACTGTCTACTTAATACTAATAATAATCAATCTAACAATAGATTTATTACAAAAACACTTATCCTACAATTGAAGCTATATCTGATGCTCATAAAAAAAGAAAAGAAAACTAAATTCTATAAAATAACGAGTAAGGTCTTGGCGGCCCGCTGGGGCCCTGAACATTCGGGGGCTTTATGCACAAGCTTCTTAAGCATCCCTATAAATGGGCCACTACTTCAGACGGAGCGGTATCTGGTGAATATGGAAGGTAATGATTTGTCTTCTATTCGAGGTTGGCTAATTTTTGTCGTATGCAGCCGGGGATTGCCATATTGCAAATACATACACTCCTTTTCGATGCACGAGATTTGTTCGTTTCAAATTTCTTCCGCTAAATGGTCTAGTTATTTACAATCGGTGGCAGATTTCCCATAAAAAATATCACATAACCCAATTAATGTCTCAGGATAACGATTAAGAATGAACTGGATTTCTCCTAAGGTTGACAGAACTGGATTCCTCTTGAGGTTGATAGGATTGGATTTCTCCTAAGATTAGCTGAACTGGATTCCTTCCGATGTTGGCAGGATTGAATTGCAGCTGGGGCCAAGTGCTAAATCCGCCACTGAGTCCATGGCTGTCGAAATACTATTTTCGTATATTGCTAGCTTATCAAAACCTGACGAATACGACGCATCGTTCATATTCCCCGAAACATTTTAATTGTTAATTCTGTAATACATATCCACAATTGTTATTCAATGCACATTGTGTGTGCTAAAGTGATATGAATATAATCCGGTTGTATTTATGGATACAACATTTTTGAACTCATCAAAATGATCACCAGCATATATTTAGTTTCATAAACCGTTTTTTTTTTAAATTCAGTATATACATTAATTTTAGAATAACAAATTTTTATATTCGAATTGATTAAAATGTAATAAGCCTCACACATTCACAATTTGTGTTTACACAGCCGGCCGTGTTGTGACGTGTATGGTGACACTACCAACTTGACATCGCCAGTGTATTGTACAGCTACCTACTGTGTTGCGGTCTTTGACAAATTGAGGTCCTGCAGTCTCCCGCGCCGCCATCGGCTGATCGCCATCGCTGGGCCGAGACCTTGACCCCATCGTCATCCTACATCCCAACCAGCCGCGCTCTAATGAATCAGCAGCTGCTAGCACGGCGACATGTTCTAACATTTTGACAGCTGATTTAATTATCGACTGCGCAGCAACTAAACATGGATTTGCACAGGAATAACGGTAACGATGACGCTCAATCAACGCATCAGCTGACGGCGTCCATGGTTTTTGATCAATGTTTGTTTTGTTTACAGCTCTCATCGAACCTGACGATCCGTATCCGAGCCTCTCCGATAACTTGGATCATGAACCGAATCTGGAGTTCGATGACTCAGAACTGTTAAATACGTCCGGCAACATAGGTGAGGAAAGAGGGCAACGCAGAATAATTGTGTAATTTATATCATCGGACATCGTTGTTTGTAACATTTTATATTGTGTATCACTGCCATTGTCCGCAGAATTCAAAATTACAACATTACTCTGATAAAATATACATCTGCCGTCGTGCTGACAGTTTTAATTAACACTACGCTGTTGATATTAACCGTAACAAAATTTATATTATATTAATAAACACGAAACGTGAGACGATAATACATTCCAAAAACATTATGAGTGTATCTCTTTGTTTACATATACATAAATTGCTTACGTATGTATCGACGATGCGAATCATCAACCATCGTTGCACAAAATCAGCCGGGAAATGTCTCATATTATTACGAAGACGATCTTTTGTACTTATTATATGAGAATTCTCGTCATAAACGGTTGGAAAGTTAATTCTCGCTCGATTCAGCAGTCCGTAGAGCTACTATGAAGCTACTGTCTGATCATTTTCTCATTTTACTTTAAAGGTAGAACCATTGTTCTTTCAACTGTCTATGGGACTTGAGCTTCCGTCTTTAGCAAGACATCTGATATCATTTTTCTTTATTATTCGTTTTGATAGTCAGTCTCCATAGTATACAAGCAGATAAACCGGTAATCTTTGTTTCGGATTTTTGTTCAAATATCGAATCTATTTCACGTAATAGCGTCCTGAAAAACGTAGAGATCGATAATCTTCAGCTTTGTCATGGATTTATTTGTCTCGCTCTACTTTATATTTTTTTTTAACATTTTTCTAAGAAATATTTTGCATATTTTCAGGTGGTATCTTAGAAGCGTACGGCTCGGATGGCTTAGAAAGTCCCGTCAGCGGAACGATTGAAGAGAATTTCGAAGAAGTGTTGCAGTTTACGTCGGAAGTTTATCGCCAGGTACTTTTTTCTCTTTTAAATATATCGGGTCGATGCAAAAGTTCTAACATTTTCGTATGATCCTAGGAAAAATCAATATTTTCGCGGAACCGATGAATAACATCTATTTTAAAATTATCCTTTTATACCAAGCATGTTTCCTCTTTACATTCTATTCAGTTTTGGTCCAGGTGGCGTACAGTAGAGAGCCCTTATATTTTTTTCAAAATGTCGTTTAATAAAGTCCATTTATGTCATGGTGTACTGTATGAATTCTTTAAAAGCAATACTGCGACTGTGGAAGCCAACAATATTTCCAATGGTGAATGGAGAAGATCATTTGAGGCACACTGCGGTTTGAGACAGGGTGACTCTTTAGCATGTATGTTGTTTGACATAGTACTCGGTGTAACGTAATAAGAGACTCCGGCGTGGAAACAACTGGCACCATTCTTAATAAATCGGTGCCTATTACCTATGCGGACGACAAAGATATTGTGGACAGATCTCGAGCGGCTCACAAAGATGCATGCCAGCGAATAATGAGAGCGGCAATTGTCATGGGATTGAGGATCAACAAAACCAAGACAAAATACATGCTCATATGCCAAGGGAGAATCCCAGCTTCGAGACTGTACAAGAATTCACATATCTCGGCTCACTTATTACAAATAACAATGAAACCAATTTGGAAGTACAAAGGGCTTCAAAAGCATCTACGGTCAAGATTCCTCTCAAAAAAGACTAAAGTCAAGCTCTACATGACCCTCATCAGGCCCGTCCTAACATACGGATCTGAATGTTGGGCTTTGACAAAACAAGATGAGCAACAATTGGATATTCTGGTGAGGAGAATTATTAGACGAATTTTTGGAGCCGTATTCGACGATGGAGAATGGTGTATCTGAAGCAACGTGGAGCTGTACCAACTATACAAGAATATACCGGTCACAGCTGTCATCAGAGCGGCTTATGGTTAACAAACCTTCCTGTCCCCGGAGGAAAGGAAGACCACGGCTGATGGTTGGCCTGTGTACAGAGGGACACTGCATTATTGAAACTACCGGAAGATGGAGCGACGTAGCGGCTGACTGGATAAAATGGAGAAGGGTGTTGAATGATGCTAGGGCTCTACAATAAGGCTGTTGCGTCTATGATGAATGAACGAATGGAGAAAATCGCCTCAATGTTCGAGTGGTTTATAAATTCTGATCTAACGATTTTTCATTTATTGATAAACCATAGATCGAGTCTAAATATGACAAGTCATAATTGACACAGATCCACACCAAAACACCAGGGAGGGATTGTGGTGAAGATGAGAGTTAACCGATCAATCGTATTGAGACATTTGCTTTGTATAGGGATGGTTTCACAGTACGATAATTGGATTTCTCAATTGTCGGATGCTAATTTATTGGACCATGTTTCAACACGAGTTGCTTTGAGTGCGAGACAAAAGCATGACCCTTTTTTGTATTGATTGGTGTCTGGAGATCAGAAATGGATAGTGTGCAAAAACAAACTTCGGGGTATTGTGTATTTCAAACTCTTAGAACGTAATCAAACAATTACAGTAGAATGATATCGTCAACAGTTAATAAAATTAAACATAACCCTTGAAAAATATAGACCAGGAAAGGGGTAGTGGTTTAGTACATGTGACGATGATGACCCAACATAAGCTAAATGAATTAAATAAGAATGTGTCTTTCTAATTATCAATTATTAAGACCGTTGCGAAAAAAATTAAATTGTAAAACTTCCTCTGAAGCATTTTTTGCTCCAATGGTATTAATAATTCGATATAAGGATGGAAGAATGTTATAAGAACCGACGGAGATTATTTAATTGATGAAATTTTATTCTAGGTCGATGACGAGCCGAACTTTCTGAAGGAGGCGGAGGGGTTCGACGACGGCGACAAATTCGCCGAACTAGATAGAAAACGTCTGATCGAAGTCGTGGGCGACGATTCGTCCGGTAGGCTTACGATCATCGTGTCCGCCTGTAGATTACCAAATAACGATGAGCTAAATCCCGACGATCTGCTGAGGTGTTTACATTGATTATTATCGAAACGCTTTTTTAATAAATACGACGAGTGCGACTAACGATTTATTTGTTGCAGGTATTTAAGACACACACTCGACAAATATGTAAAGCAGGATTATAGCATTGTATATTTTCACTACGGGCTGAATAGTAAAAATAAACCGTCGCTGACATGGCTGTGGCAGGCGTATAAAACGTTTGATCGCGAGTATAAGAAAAATTTAAAAGCGCTCTATCTAGTGCATCCGACAAATTTCATAAGGATAGTATGGCAGATGTTGAAACCGGCGATCAGCGCCAAGTTCGGAAGGAAAATGATGTACGTCAACTATCTGCACGAGCTGCGTCAGCATCTGAATTTAGAAAGGATATACGTACCGGATAAAGTTGTAAAGTAAGATAGCAGATAGTCGCGTGTGTTGAAATAATTTTTTTTTATACATTAATTTTATTATTTATATTTTTTTTAATAGACACGACGAGGAACTGCTTTCGAAGAATAGTAAAGCGGCAGCTATTGCGCAGTCGATGCAACGTCATTCCGGCGTCGACGGCGGCGTCGTGTCCAACCAAAGAAATTCGCAGGCAGCTCAATTTCCTCCGACCCAGCAGTTTGGTGCGTCGTTACAATTCATAAAAGAGAACAATCCGCAAATGATAGAGTCGATACCTCCGATTGTGAGGCTGTGTGTGGAATATTTGTCGCAGCCCGATGGTAAGCCCGATTATCAAATTTGCAATGCATTGATAAACGAATGTATATATTGTATTTCGATATAGCAGTGTTGTCATTTTTTTATTATAATTATAACGCAGCTATGAACGTTCGATGCATATTTGATTGATAAATGTAATTGTTATATGTTTATTATTTATTGCATTAATGTTGGCATATAAATTGTTATCAGTACCGTATCTTTGTTGACTTTATGTGTCCCCGCAGCGGATAGATTCTAAACATCATAATTTAATAATTGTAAATATTAAATTAGGCACATAGAATGTCGGACGACTCTTTTGTGTCCAGGAAAAATTTAAACAGTGGGAAAAAAAATGCTCATCACAGAGAAGTGATCATCATAGTTCCACCACAATTATAGCGTATAAACCATAATCCAAGTTTATGCATCGACTGTTGATAATCTTCCAAGTGTACACAAACAACCAACCTAAAGATGACAGAACAAAGCATTATGAAAGACATCGCGACATAAAGTACGTCTAAAGCTTAACCAGTATTATAAAGCAAGCGGCCTCAGACCTAACCCGTCCAAGACCCTAATAACCGCTTTTCAACTAAATAACAAGCTTGCCAGAAAGGAATTGGCCGTGGAATAGCAAACAAATAGGCTGAAACACAACTCCCGCCTGTATATTTAGGTGTAACGAACCCTATCTTATTAAAGCAAGTTCAAAAAAATTAAGTTCCAGAAATAATATCTTTAAAAAAGGTTTAGGAAGCACATGGGGTGTATTTAGGTTATCGTCCATGGCCCTGTGTTACTTAGTCGGGGAATATGCTATGCTTAGCATGGGAGTAGGTCAAGCCACACTAAACAGGTGGATGTGGTTCTTTATCAAACCTGTCGTTTATTAACAAGTTACCTAAAGCTGACAAAGGTGACTAAGTTCACCGCCTGATATATGAAGAATGTTCAGCGGACCTGTCAAACACAGGACACAAGACGGCTTATGTTTGAACATGAGCCACTTCTCAGAAGACTCAAGTCAAGAGCCAGCTATGCTAGAACAGCAACGTGCTCACTGACAGCTGATGCACAACACTCAGTTCAGCTTACAACCAGCAGAGATCCTCCGACTAGATGGATCTGAGAGATACGGAAGGCGGAAACACTGAGAAAGTGGAGCTATATAGATAACCGCCAACGATAACAACCTAAAAGTATTTTTCGATACCCTTGAAAATATCCTAAAAAATATCTCAAGCAAGACAACAAGAAATTCTCACAACATGGATAGATGCAAGAACCAAATTATTGATTACATTATGCTTATCTCGACATGGAGATTGGGAACATCTGCATCAGCAGCCCATGTCACACGTAAAGAACTGGACAGGATTGCATCGATTTTTACCATTCATCTACTTGTATTTACTGTTGATTAATAAAATGCAATTATCAATTTTGAGTCGGATAATTTATCCGTTGGGTTTTCGGAAGGAAATAATGAAAAAAATATAACCTCGTTTCTAATATCAAGACTGGAAAAATCTAAAGGAATTTATTGCAAATACTGCGAAAGAATAATAAAGATGTACAAAGGTTAAAAAAAAATAGACGTTCGAAAATATAAATACACGCAAATTAAATCAAATCGAACTGATATCGGTTTATGAATTAATGCTATATTATAAATTATGTTTATATTCCGCTGAATTTTTTAAATGCGCTTAATTTAGCTTGCGCTATTTGCAAAAGTATATACGAATTGAATTCAACATGTGTATTATTAAATCAAAATATTGATTTTTATCATATTTTTTTTTATTAACAGCCCTTGAAACGGAGGGAATTTTCAGAAGATCGGCAAATTCCAACATGGTGAAAGCCTGGCAACAGAAATGCAACAGCGGCGGCGAAATACAGTTCGGTGACAATCCCCACATAGCCGCCGTGCTGCTGAAGAGCTTTCTCCGCGACTTAGAAGAGCCTATCATGACGTACGAGCTGTACGATGAGATTATACAGTTTCAATGTGAGCGCCGTTTTTTATATATTTATTTGATTCGTTCATTCATCATAGGGGCTACAGCGTCATCTCATCCAACATCCTTCTACATTTTATCTGGACGCTATTCCCCGTCATCCTCATCTTGTTTCGTCAAAGCCAAACATTCAGACCCATATGAGGTCTTCTTTGAGAGGAATCTTGACCGTCGTTATTATTTGTAATAAGTGAGCTGAGATAAGTGAATTCCTGGATGGTCTCGAAGCTGTACTTTTCGACTCTCAGGGGTTCAAGGATTCGTCCTTGGTATACAAGCATGTATTTTGTCTCGATCAGGTTGATCCTTAGTCCCAGGCCAATTGCCGCTCTCATTATTCGCTGGCATGTATCCTCGAGAGCCACCCGAAATCTGGCCTCAATGTATATGTCTGCATTGGATAAGAAATACGTAAATCATTGTTTTTTTTTATTTTTTTTCAGCGTGGTCCAGAGAAGATAAGCCGAGAAAGGTGAAAATATTAATTTTGGAGAAGTTGCCGATGGACAATTACAAATTGTTAAAATATATAATGCAGTTTCTTTGGAAGGTACGTAATACACGAGTTCGATAAAAAAAATGGATTATTATTTGATCAAAACATGTATATTTAATTATGCGATTTTCCGTTTGCAGGTGATGGATAGGTGCGATTTGAATAAAATGACATGCAGCAATCTCGCAATCGTGATCGGACCCAACCTTATATGGCCGCCCAACGGTCAGATGTCGCTGCAGGCGATAGCTCCGATCAACTTCTTCACCGAATTCCTTCTCCAGAATCAAGAGAGTATATTCATCATCTAAATCAATTTTTAAACAAAACGTTTTTGATTATTTATCTTTATTTAAACTAACTACTATTACATTCCTCTATTAAAACAAAAAAAAAATACTAAAATTCCACATTTATTTTTCGGGTTTGTGACCCAAATTTTTGAAACACCGTTTTGTGGTGTAGATTTTTATATATTCTATTTATTACTAATTAGTCATTTATTGTTTATTATATAAATATATATATAGTCTGAATTAGTTTAAATTGAAATTATAAACGTAGCGAAAGAGAAAAAATACAACATATAACTAACTATAAACAACAAAAAAAAACTATATCATATATGTGAAAAATTATTAATAATTATTGAACGATAGTGTAAGAATAATGTCCTTCCGATGACCATATTTATTGTTTGTATTAATTTTAACACATTGCATAGTGTATCTGTTATGTCCGACATTCCGTAACCACGTTAAGTTTTGTTAATTTCGAAAACCCCCCCGTGTGAATAATGCATTTAATTTCATTTCACGACTGAAAAATTGAGATTTTATTTTTTAAATACGTAGAACTAGTTGTCTTATCACACGCAAGAATTTAGCTTATACGGTAAAACTCCTCATTCCATCAAAGTAGATTGAGATTAATAATTAATTTATTAGGTTTAACGTAATGTCGATTTAGTGTTCTCGACACAAACGTTAATCGGTAAATCTAGTAGAGATCGGAGAGCACTCTTGATATACCTCCGTCAGTCTTTGGTGGTTCTTCTTCGTTAACCCTTTAATCTCTCCTATGTTTGATATTGGCTGTGTTAGAAGAATGCTTAGAATTAGCACAGATTTTCTGTCCCGTCAGTCCTTCATCGTGGCTGAAATAATCGCGAGAAAATTTAACGACTCCCAGTTTATATTCAGCCATCATATTTAATTCACTCATTCACTGTCCATTTTTTCTTGGACGAATCCTTGGAGTCGAAAAGTACAACTGAGGAATTCACATATCTCTCACTTATTATAAATAACAATGAAGCTAATTTGGAAGTAAAAATGGTCACTTGTCAAGGATGCGGGAGTCAGCCGCCGAAAAGACTTATGGTTAACAAGGCTACCTGTCCTCAGAAGAAAGGAAGACCAAGGCTGAGGTGGTTGGATTGTGTACCAAGGGACACTACGGGAAGCTGTAGCGGCAGACCGGATAAAATGGAGAATGGTGATGGTTGAGGCCGGGGGGGCTCTACAATAAGGCTTTTGCGACTATGACTGAATGAATGAGCCTTATGTTTCGTGTCTTCAGCAAGATAAAATAGTTTTTCCCCTTCAAAACAGGTCCAGTTGTGGATGTTCCTCAACTACAAGTCTTCTTTCACTTTCTATCTATCCGTTTATTATTAGAAAGTGATACTTGAGATTACCTAGGAGTTCCATATTGTAATACAATTCTGCTTCGTCTTCAATATTCTTCGATTCAATTCATCATCATTGTTCAAGTGTTTACTGCTTTTTTCCGATGAGACGTAGAAAATTGTACCTCAATCCATATCTTTTCTTTTGACAGTATTCGTCTTTGAGTCCGATCTTACTACCTTTTTTCTGAATATTCCAATCAGGGACTCGACAAGAAAGCAAGACACTCAGTTTAATTTTACAAGAATTTCTCTGATTACACTATCCCGAATTACATGCCGAGTTGAAATATTCGCCGCCAATCCCCAACTTGAACGGTCGCATTCACGCAGTTGCATTGCGACGAATACATACAAGGCCGACTATTCATTTGACACGGAGTTTGTACGTCACAATGCGTTACATACAGTCAGCGTTATTTCGCGTCTGTGTATTCGACACGTGCCAGGCTTTACCCCCAATAACCTATCCCAACTTACACGGTCCCGATTTTAGTGTTAGTGGGGGGTTAACTGTATTCGTATCAATTACAGTCGACCCTTCTATAGCGCTTCTTACTAGATCATCGTTTGCTACAAAACTCGTATTGATTTCGTTCAATTGACAAAATACAACTAAAAAACTCTAAATTGTGGACGGGTGCCATTTAGGGCGGGTTTCTATAGTGCGGCCCCTATCGCACGGCGATTGATTGTATTTCGATACGTAAAAATAATAAACACATAACGAGGTATGGAATTTTTTTGACGAAATTTTGTATGTTTTGTATATATTATTTTTTTGTACAAAAATATTTTGTGCCGAATAGAGGAGTTTTACATATTTATTTATTTATTTATAAAAATATACGTATATATAGAAATTTGATACTGATGATCTTATTGATGTTTTATATGGCTTGAATTGAATGATCTGTTAATTTTCCATTTCACGGCACAACGATATCTGTGATGATAATTTACGTCGTAATTTTTTAGGATTATGAATGTTAACGCCGAAACACACACGATGCAATGTGTTTTTTTTATTTGTTTACCACGAGTACACAATCGTTTTGCTATAAACGATATTTGATACTTGAAATAATATTCTTTTTGTTATTTATTAATTTATATATTGTTTAATGTCGGTGTGCGCTGAAGAACGTCGTCTGAATATGCGCGTAAATATCGTACGTTGTTTGTACTCGTCGCTGGCATTTTTAGTAATCGATCGTGCACTGAATAAGTCATTAAAAAAAATATTATTCATCGGTTTAATAACCTAACTTTATAATACCAAATATCTACTGTAAGATAACTTGAAGATGTTATTTATATGTATATTAATTAATTTATGTTATATAAAAAAATAAATATTAACATACATATGTATATACGTTCGCGGCAAATTGTGATCAATTTGCAACGACTGTATATGTATATAAATATATTTCTTACACTTAGTGTAAACTTGATATGTATCGTGTTTTTCCATGTACGCAAATAAATTATGATAATTATTTGCATACGTATTAATCGTGTCGGCTGAAGACAGCCGCATAGCTCGCCTAAACTGAACATGAAATGAGATGAGTTTTAGATAGACGCCTATGTGAGGACGATGTCGAAATCTATTAAGTAATTTATAATTGTTGAATTTCATTGTGCGACGACATTGTCGCCGTCTCCGGATGCGATACTCGCGTGTGCGTGCATTTTTTTTTAAATGCGGTATCGACGTATCGAATTCCAACGTGAATTATTTGGGTAACGAACTATGTATTACCAGTATCTGTTATATGAAACTATCAATGTGAATAATATATATGTATACTACATGAATATGTACGTTAAATAAATAGCTTAATATATATATTTATTTTTTGTTATTGTAATTTCCTTAAATCGCATTAATTTCAGAGATATAACTAAAATAAATCACGGCTCAATATTACAAGCTCTACTTCCTTATACAGTGGACCCCCCAATTACACGCTGAATTGAAATATTCGCCGCCAACCCCCAACCTGAACGGTCGCATTCAAGCCGTTGCATTGTGACGAATACATACAAGGCCGACTATTCATTTGACACGGGTTCGGCTGGCACACACACAGCCGGGCTGCCGTCTGTGCGGTGCATACAGTTAAACGTTGGCTAGTGTCTTTAGTGCAGACTTTACCCCCAATAACACTATCCCAACTTACACGGTCCCAATTTTAGTGTTAGTGAGGGGTTAACTGTACAGTCGAACCCCCTATTAAACTACTCCGAATAACGCGATGGATTGAAATATTCGCCGCCTATACCAACTTGTGCACGGTCAGATTCAGCGTGATTCGTGATGCGTGAATACATACAAGACCGACTATTCATTTGATACGAGGGTTGGCTGCACACACACAGCGGTGACCCGTCGCAATGGAAGTGCACACAGCGTTGGCTAGCGTATGTGTATTCGACACACCCCAGGCTATACCCCCAATAACACGACTCCAACTTACACGGTCCCGATTTTAGTGTTAGCGGTGGTTTAACTGTATATGTATTTCTTCCTTCAGTGAAATTTTGTAGATATATTTTTGTAAATATTTAACCCTTTAGATGCGAGATGCGGATAAATCCGAATCACTTTGCTAGGTTCTTAAGTGCGAGGTGCGGTTCATCCTAATACTATTGAATATAACTTTGTTTCGCATTCCGACATACCTTCGTCGGAAAATATCGTCTATTTTTTATCGTCAATTAGTTCTGACAAATTAACGCACATTAAAAAATCGCCCTTAAATATTCAACTATATTTTTCATGTCTAATTGACTTTTTATGAAATCTTATCTCGCACGTAAAAGGTTAAACAGGATATTCACTATAGATTATAAACATGGGAACTAAAGCATGGGACTACGGATCAACGAGTACATGCCCATATGCCAAGGACGAATCCTTGAACCCCTGAGAGTCGAAGAGTACTACTTCGAGGCCGTCCAGGAATTCATATATCTCGGCTCACTTATTGCAAATAACAATTAAACCAATTTGGAAGTACGAAAAAGAACCATGCTGACAAACCAGTGCTACTTTGGACTTCAAGGGACACTACCGGAAGATGGAGCAACGTAGCGGCAGACCGGATAAAATGGAGAAGGGTGTTGGATGAGGTCAGGGTTCTACAACAGGGCTATTGAGCCTATAATGATGAATACAACAATCAATATTTTTCATTATATTCAAGGAAAATGGATAAAAAAATATTATTTTGACAAATTGTAATGAGTAATAAATGTATTTTAATGTAAAATACATTCTAATAATAAATACTAAAAAAACCAGTCTCTATAGAATAATCGGGATAATCCAGGAGTAACAGTCGGCCAATCTGAGTCTTGATAATAATCCGATTGCCTAGGTTTATGGATCAGCCCTTGCCTTTATCTCATTTGCTATATCGAGACCTTAAGGATAAAGTTTTTCCTATCAGCGTTTCTTCGGCATATCAGATAGTTTCCGTCGCACTGAATGTAAATATGCTATCGGGAAAAACGTTATGAAGCACCGGTATGGAACAAGGTTTCGAATCCCTCAATAATTAGCTATGGTATCCAAATCGCTCAATTGTGGATCTTCATCATTCTCTATTATTGTTCAATCGGACCGAGGTGTGTATATAACTGGATTAATCGGCAGTAGTGGCAATATATCCTTTTGTTCTATATTATACGTGTCTTCTTCGAACTCACTGTCCTCTGTGTGTAAGAAACTCTCATCTGATGAGCTCATATCTTCGAGTGGGGGAGAGAAACTGAATTACTTATTGAAATATAAAATGTATACACTAAAGACGTTTTAAAAATTTCACGAACCCTTTAATATATACATAAGAAATCGATTAGTCGGATTCCGCTAGACTGACGGGGAGACTGACTCACGGAACCCCTGGGGTTCGATCGAACATCGTTTGAGGATTAAAAAGTAGACAGTATTGTCTGGTACATCGTTGTATAGTGGGTACAGCTCCTCTTTGCTTCGGATACGCCATTTCCCATCATCGAATACGGCTCCAAATATTCGTCTCAGAATTCTTCTCTCCAGGATATCCAGCTGTCGCTCATCTTGTTTTTTCAAAGCCCAACATTCAGACCCGTATGTTAGGACGGGCCTGATGAGGGTCATGTAGAGCTTGACTGTAGTATTCTTTGCGAGGAATCGACCGTAGATGCTTTTGAAGTCCAAAGTACCACTGGACAATATATTCCACAAAAGCTGTATTTCGAGGAAAAAATTCTAAATGGAACGTTTCATTTAAATACTATATATCATCTTTCCGCATCTCAAGGTTAAAGAATGGAAAGTCGGATGTTTTTATGAAGTAGTGTTGAAGATGATTGCTTAAAGTCTAATGTGTAATATACCTGGAGGTTTTTTTTAATTCTTCATCCGTGTTGCATGAAAAGGAGAGGACAGGAACCGGCGATGAGATGAAATCGGAGATAGGAAGTAGCAGTTTTTTGGATCACTAGGGCGACTTGAGAAGGAAGTGTCTGTGGATATACAGGGAGAAAAATATAGAATGATATATTCACATATTTCAGCGCACAAAGCTCGCAAATAATGCAATAAAATAGTTAGTCGAGTATCGCCATATTGCGTTAATAAAATCGCCAACATCATAGCATAGGAGACAAATGAAAGAATAATCGATAAGAATTATATTAAATTTATTTAAAAATCTGTAACATACATTGAGAAAGTAAATAATTAAACATTGAATCGTTACAATATATTGAAGTACGTTTGTAAACGCAAACAAAACTTAATGGACGCACGCAACCAATGTGCATTGTGTTGGTCCCAAAAAATTCATACAACATTATTGTAAGATTAGAAATGGAATAAGTATAATAATAAACTTAATTTAATTTAAAACGGACAAGTGGCGGTGAATGAATACTCGTCGTCGGCAAATAATGTGATGCACAGAAATCATACGTGTCAATTTGCATATCTACAAGTTCTAATCTCACTAGCCTTACATAAAAATAATATTTCAAAAAAATAAAACAAATTGCAAATATATAAATAATAATGATACATAAAATTACATAAGGAACCATTCATATTATTTATTCCAGCATATTAAAAAATATATCTCTCATCAGATCCCCTAATTATATTTTTAAAATATAAGAGAGCCAAAATATAGTCATTAACTCAAAGACGAATATTTTTCAAAGGAATTCACAGGGTTTAATAAAATGCTTCTTATTATATATACATGCTTTATTAAAAACAAAAGTTGAATAAAAAAATAAGCCTCAATAAAAAAGGGAGAAGTCAAGGCAAATCCAATCAGATTGTAGGTACACTCAAGAATTCATGGTCAAATGTGCGAGAACTTAAAAAAAATTGATGTGGATACCGCACGATTTAAATGACAAAAACTAATCTGAACGGGTTTGAATGTGCCTAAACTTAATCGAAACTGAGGAAATATCACCGTCTCTTAATAAACATTTTGCTGCAGGGGATGAAAAATCGATCAATAAATGCAGGTTGAAAAATCAACCGAGTCTAACAGACAACACAGATTATAGAAATAAAACAAATTAAAGAAACATGGCTTGAGAGTTATTTCCCATCTAAATCTGATGATTTCTTCTCAAACGAGATAAAAATAAATTGACGGTTGCTTCGACAATAGCAAAGTAAATTGTAAAAGATTAAATATAAAATAAATATATTTTCTTATGAGCCTATATTTATTAAAATATAAAATAAAACGACATTTCATCCGGTACACCTAATACATACGTATGCGCGTTAGAATGAGATAAATGATATATATAATGATGATAAAGCCAAATGACACATCTGCGCAATAAACTAAAAAATGTAACAAAAATAACAAAAATCAAAATAAAAAAATAACATCATCTCTTTCTCTCTGCCAATCTATGTACACACACGCTTCATATATTGTGCGTTAAATATAACCACAACGTCCTCCGTAACGAACCTCCTTAATAATATTACATGAATGTGAGGTTCAATCCAGGAGCAAAATTACCATCGGCTACTAAAAAAATTAAAAAACAAATTAAAAAAATCCATTTCGTAAACGTAATCACATTGCACAAAGAAAATGCATACATTTCTCTTGACGTTTCTTGGATGCAATGTCACAGACATCATTTAAAATTTTCTTATCGTTGTCCTGAAGATTTTTAGTCAATCCTTCATAAAAAGCGGGATATGTTATGAATATATCTGAAACGAAACGCACATTTTAATATCGTCGATACCATCGTCATAAAATTAATTAATAATGGAGACACTTACGTGCGAGGACATCATAGAAAAGTATATATTCGTCGACTGTCGATTCGTTCTTATCCAGAATTGTGTCGTATGTTTCTAACGGTGTCGTTTCAGTGGCGCTATAATCTTCGTCCTGCATCACAAAATCAATATATACATATATAACAGAGCTCTCGATTAATTATACAATAATAAAAAAAATATTTACGTAATCGCTATCATCGCCGTTATCGGGGATGTTCAGATCCAATCGGGCCTCTTTAATTTTTTCACGCAACAGCTCCTCGTCTACTTCGTCTTCGTCGGAATTCAATACTGAAAATAAGAAGAGGAAGATATTTGATAAATGATTGAAATCAAACAAAGCTACCCAGATCTTAAATCCTCGACAGTGCTATAGATCACCACCATAGGCGTAACAACCATATTGTAGAGCCCCGAACACATCTAACATGCTTCTCCATATTATCTGGTCTGCCATTATGTTGGTCCATCTTCTGGTATGTTTCAATGATGCAGTGTCCCTCTGTACACAGTCCAAACAACCCAAGCCTTGGTCTCTCTTTCCTCCGGGGACAGAAAGGCTTGTTAACCATAAGCCTTTTCGGCATCCTGACATGTGACCGGCCCACCGGATTCTGGCCACTCCGACGACAGCTGTGACCGGTATATCCTTATATAGTCGGGACAACTTCCCATTGCTTCAGACACGCCATTCTCTTTCGTCGAATACGGCTCCAAATATCCATCTCAGAATATTCAGTTGTCGCTCATCTTATTTTGTCAAAGCTTTGTTAGGACAGGCCTGATGAGGGTCATGTAGAGCTTTACTTTAGTCTTCTTTGAGAGGAATTTTGACCGTGGATGCTTTTGAAGTCTAAAGCAACACTGGTTTGCGCCAGCATGGTTCTTCTTCGTACTTCAAAATTGGTTTCATTGTTGTTTGAAATAAGAGCCGAGATATGAGAATTCCTGGCCGGCCTCAAAGCTGTACTTTTCGACTCTCGGAGGTATTTTGTCTTGGTCTCGTTGATTTTCGGTTCAATGCCAATTGCCACTCTCATTATTCGCTGGCATGCATCCTCGAGAGTCACCCAAGATATGGCCACAACGTCTATGTCGTCCGCATAAGCAAGAAGCTCCACCGATTTATTAACGATTTGTGTTCAAATAAAATTAAATATGACCCTCACTGAAAAGGTTTGAGATCTCTGAATTATGGTCGAAAGTAAAAACAACACATTCGTTGTGTGATCGGCCTCTAACGTTTGAAAAAAACATAACACAAGCTGTATTAGTCGTGTAGTAGCGTTGGCGGAACGATCGCACACATGTTGATGACACACATGTTGTGTGACCGGACTGTATAGTGTTAAGAATGGTTCCAATGGATGATCCCAAATATTCAGTGTCCCATATCTCAGCCAGTTGTGATTCTGACCAGTAACGGTTGACCGGTAAGTTCGAAATTTTTTAGCACTATCGTTCAATTTATTATTACGAAAATATAACAAATCTAGTTTATTTTTTCCAATGAAGATGAAAAAATATATTCTAGTTCACAGAAAATGGAATAATATAGCGGTAAAACGGTGTAAACAGCATCGTGAAGAGATTAAATAATTACCTTTATATTCCTCTTGCCGATCTGCTTCTTCGGAGCATTCGCTTTCGACTTCTTCTTCCAAAGCGTCACGCGTTACGTAAGATTTTTTCAAACCGTCGAACAACAATAAACACGCCGGCAAAATCTTCGATACGTTATCTCCGAACAATGGATCACGATGACACGGCTCCAAATCCAATAATATACAAAATCCTATTATCGATAATTTACGATCGTGAATACTGTAATAAAAATAAAAATATTAATCAAATAAAATCGATACGAATCCGTGTTAAATGGTTACGTTTACTTACCCAAAAAAGCAATCGATATCTGAGAGCCACTGCTCCATGAATTGTGGTGCGGCGGATCCCGTAGGATTAGCAACGCAAATTTCTCGCAAAATATTAAGCAAAAACATAGCATCGTAGTAAATAGCTGCAATTACGACCTAAAAAAAAAATATAACGTAAGTATAATGCATTCGGATATGCGATCGACGTGCATAGCTCAGTTTTTACGGACCTGAAGACACATTACGCGCAATTCGGACGTTTTAACATCTCTCGTCAGTCTTTCGAGCACTAGAGCGACGAAGCAGGGGACCGCTTGATTTATTTGTCCTTTGCAATTGAGAATGATCACCTCCAACATTTTTGCCGCGTGGCATTCGGGATCTTCTTCATATTTTCCGGTCAATATCTGCAATTATTAAACACGTCTCGTACGGTTATCGAAAAAAATAAAACAAGAATTGAGATTGGATCAAGAAGCAGCCAAAAAAATAAATAAACACATCACGCAAATGTTTAAATGTGGATTGTAATGAAAGTATTCGATCACAATGTTAAAAAAAACGCTGCACAATTTTCATAATAAATATAGCGATATAGAAATAGTTAACGGATCAATTCCTCATATTATGTGATTAATAAAATAGTGAAGTTTATTTGAAATGATTGTAAGATATAGATATGTGGTGGTGAGGACGGCCATCAAATGATTGCAATACGAACGCTTATTTCTTCGCGTTGCAGCCAATGGACGGCCGGTTCCGATAACAATGACTTACTTCTCTGCACATATTGAATACGGCCAATACATGGTTTTGATTAGACACAAATGCTGGAGTATCTACTGTAACATAGTTGTGCAAAGCCGGCATCATATCGATGAAATACTCTTGGCCGCTCTTTTGGAATATGTCGTAGATGTCTCCCAAGACTTTCCACAGCTCGGGGGTAATCGATTTGGATGTCAAATTGTAAATCAATGAGAACGCCTCCTCATAAAAATCTAAAACATAATCGTAGATGCTAAAATTGAACAAAAAAAATAGATATGAAAATACGCTGAAACGATACTCACCAGTGACTCCCGTTTTAAATATATGCGAAATAATATAAAGTACTTTCGGTTGCATTCCGCGAATAACCTCGTCGTTGTCAGACATGAGCATCATCACTCTATCGATCGTATTCAATAAGGCCATGGACGTGATGGCCCGCTCGTCCGACGAGGGAAACTCTTCGAAAATATGAATAAAACTGTCGACTAAATGGTCGGTTATTTCTACGGCGACCGGCATCAATTGCTGTGCAAACGAGCACAACAACTTTTGTACGACGGCAGTGAGGTCGTCGTTTTCCGTCTCTCTCAACAAATGGAGTAGCTTAATCGTAATCAGATGCACTTGTTGCACGACGTATTTCTGCACGCCCGGCTCTTCGGTGAGGAAATTTTGCAGACCGATGGCAGCTTCGAATTTCACCGGCATGCTATCGTCTCTCAATATGGTTTCGATGATCAATCTCATTGTCTCGGCCAGTAGCTGTTCGTTGTTGAGTTTGGCGCCGGAGAAATTGTGCAGGATCCAACACCCCCTCGCTCTCATGTGTTCAAAGTTGTTGGTGGAAAACGCGGGTATTGCATGTTTGATCAGTATTTCCTCGATTTTGGGCTTGTAATTGTTTTTGTTTAATAGAACGTCCGCCAACGATCCCACCACGTGCATAGCACCGTCTTTATCATAATTACTGTAGTTTTCAGAGTTTAATACGAATAAACAGAATTCCATGGTCTGCAGCAATAAATCTTTGCGCTTTTTGCAGCAATGTATAAGAAGGGCTTTGGCCGACGGCATAGGAATAAGATATTCGTCGAACATATCTAAAAAAAAATAATACAAATATTTATGAATATACGGTTGATGGAATATGAAGCTCTCCGAACTGACTGGGAAAGCACGAAATATATCTACCGCTGAACATTTAAAAATATGTGGATTATAACAAAATATTAATCCACTTTCCCTCATTTTTGAGGATCGTGACCATGTGCATGATTCCCC
>JAGXCT010036329.1:27250-59051 GCA_022495035.1 Philopotamus ludificatus | reverse complement strand
TAAAGTTTCTTATATGTAGGATTTATATTATAGAATTATTCGAGAAAAATCAAAAACCAATAGACCGAAACAGCTAGTAACTAAAGATCTTGTGCGAAAACTGCACATGGAGTTGCAGATGTCACAAATTATCTTGATAAATAATATATTGTTTATTATCAATATCCACTTCAAATTTGATATTATTGTTAAACATTGTTCATATTTTATCCCTATCATAGCATCGGTTGTGCTAGAACCTTGTTTTTTTATGCTCATTAAACTTACAAAATATTTTTTTTCGTGTATAATTTTTTCATAAGCCTATTAGTCTCGTAATTTTATTTTTTTGTGAGAACAAACAGAAAACATATAAGTAAGTATCCAATATTATATAAAAAAATGATTATAAATTTACAAATTATCTAAGTAAATAAAATCATAATAAGATGTATTTCTTACGATTTCCATATGCATATTTATATCATGATATAATGCATTAATTAATATTTTTACAACTCTATTGTTTTATATTTGTGCAAGTATTACCTCTATTTATATGATTACAAAAATAATATCTTTAACATATAAATAAGAGAAAGCATTTATTTTAAAATCAGTCTGTAGTAGACATTGAAAAATTCCACTATGTGGAAAGTTATATTTCTATTTACCATACTAAAATTAATAGATGCGACCGATTTGCCAATATTAGGTAAATAAGCTGAATTTAATATTTTTAAGTTATAAGTTTTCATATAATATTTAAATAATATAATTATTTTTCAAGAATTTCCTAATGAATCAGCTGCGAATGATGAAATTACGGAAAAAACAGAAAAAACGATTGGACAACTTTTGAAATCATCTATATACGCAATGGGAACAGATTGCAACCGCCAGTGCAAATTTAATGATGCAAGAATTTGCTATCAAACATTTAATTTGGAAAGTTATCAAGCAATGGGAGCGTAAGTTTCACTAAATTATTTAGTAATTAATTTATCATTGATTATATATTCATATTATAACATGATTTAGTGCATGCGGAAATTGCTCTCAAGGAGTATTGAATGATTGTAATCGGAAACAGTGCTTACCTATAGACGGAATTGAAAGAGGAATACTAACTATAAATCGAAAATTACCCGGGCCATTGATTGAAGTAATTAACAAATCGTAATAACGTATATAAATATAGAATTTTATTATTAAATATGTTATTTAATTAATTAGGTATGCGAAGGAGATATAATAGTTGTGGATGTAATAAATAAGTTCCATTCCGAATCAACGTCAATACACTGGCATGGTGTTTTGCAGAGAGATACACCATACATGGATGGTGTTCCGTATGTCACACAATGCCCAATACATCCGAATAATAGATTTAGGTACACATTTCGGGCTAGGGAATTTGGCACATATTTCTATCATTCGCATTCAGGTAAAATAATTATACAAAAATAATTATGAACTGTAGAATAATCATAGTTTATACTGTCAGGTTTACAAAGATACAGTGGTATATATGGAGGGCTTGTTGTGAGAAGAGTTAGAGATCCACAAGCAATATATTACACTAAAGATGAGCACACCGTGGTATTAAGCGATTGGTCTCACGAGTCTCCGGAAATGTTTTCCATAGGTCTTCCTACAAGACCTCCAGCCCTTTTACCGCAAAGCGCACTGATCGAAGGAATGGGAAAATTTTACGATGTATGAATACATTTTAATTATCAATATTTGGCATTATTATGTAACCCTAATTTTACTCGTTTAGAATTCAACACGCGAGTGGACTCAATCTCCTTATAAAACATTTTATGTGAATAGAGGACAGAGGTACAGATTTAGAATAATTAACGCTGCTAGTACAGCATGTCCTATGCGCTTGCAGGTAAATTTAATTGAAATATTTTTCTTATAATTATATTATATGGCTTTTTCATTTTAAAGATAGAAAACCATGATATGACCATTATTGCCACGGATGGTGACGACGTTGAACCAAAAACTGTCAACACTCTATTTATTTGTTCGGGAGAACGATACGATGTTGTGATAAACGCTGATAAACCTGTGAGATTATATTGGATTCATTTACGGCTAGTTGGATTATGTGAAGAATTAAATATATATCAGGTATGTATTCAATATTTTGACAAACTTCTAAGAATATATTCAGATCCTTCTTCATTTCTGTATTTGTTAAAAAAAAATAGAAAAATATTTAAACAGCTTCAAATATCGGTTGTAAAATATTCAACTTTGATATAAACATTTTTTTTATGATACAGAGAGATTTCTAGGCGGCATTCACCAATATAAAGATCCGATAAAGACTTGGCCGTGGCGACACTTTTAATATAAATCCTACTAATGTCACAAACTTATTGTAATAGTCTAAAAAAGTCTAAAGAGTAAATATTATAAATATAATTGACCTGTATTGTCCGCAATTGCGAAACAAATACAATAATAGCTTATGTAGCACATCTTACCGGGCGCGATGTTTTTTTGTTCGCATCCGGTAAGATGTGCCAAGTGCGAGTGAAACGAATTCGGCAGTCGCGGTAGTTGGCGGAAGTGTCCTCAGTCTGCGGATAGACATCGTCGAGTGTGCGTGTCATTTACGCATCATATTGATTAGTAAAAAAAATCCAAAATTTAGAAGCATATCATGAGTAACTATTTTTTAAAAAAAGTGGAGATATTGACAAAGTTTTCATCAATATCTTGATTTGAAATGCTTAGGATCTATTTTCCGTTATAAATAAACCTTCGGTTAAGGATGCAATGGGGATGAGTCTCTAATATTCCCTCCAGTATCAAACCACGACACTGGTTATTTTTATTATCATTTCAGTTGGATTGAAATTCATATTATTTGTTTTACAATTATTTATTTAACGAAGGATATATGACATTAAATAAATTAATTCCAACCAACTATTTTAAAATATTTTTATAAAACATGCGGATTACATTCTCTTACTTACATTCTCTCTGGTCAGTGTTATAAAGAATTCCCTGAATTTATATTTTTATCAGGCACTAAGTAAAGATTTTCGATTTGTAGACAGCAGTTTTATCGTATATTCCAAATTCAGGAGACAGAAATGCGATACCCAACACTGCAAGGACTGTTACTGGATACCCACGGCAACGTGTGAGTATTAGTATTAAAATTATGTGTTGTTAAAAATATTTTTAATGATATAATTACATTGGTTCGTAGGCAATGAATGATCCAAGTGTACAATGTGGACGATCTGATTTAAATTTATGTGTGACAGATTTGGTCAATAAAAATCCAAATAACATTTATAACCAAAGACCAGACATGCAAATTTTATTAGGAATGAATATCATACAAATGAATACTGACAATTTTTTCAATCAAGAGAGATTCACTACATTTTTCAGTACTTATACAAATATAAAAATATATTTTGTTACTGTCAATTTTATCATAAAGTAATATTTTTTTAGATTAAGGAACGAGGAGATATATTTAGGAACAATTAATAATTTATCTTTTGCTTCGCCGCCGTATCCAATTCTTTCGCAAGGAAATCAAATCAATAGAGATTTGTTTTGTAATTCTAACAGAAAACCGTTGAGTTGCAGAAATCAGGAAATATGCACTTGCAGTCATACAATTTCAGTTGGTAGAAATAATTTAGTCGAAATTATATTATACGACGAATTAGATGGTATGTATCTTATTAGACTAAGTATTTTATTCAATTATTTGATTAATCATAACTAATGTAAATTTCCAGTCGAAATGCCTTTAACACATCCAATACACTTTCATGGATACAAATTTATAGTAAAATCACAAATAAGAATCCCTAGCAATACGTCAATGACTGTCAATAGAATTAAAGAATTAGATAGAACTGGTCAATTAATTGGAAAAAATCCTAGGCCTCCGCTAAAGGATACTATTGCCCTTCAAAATCAGGGAATCGTAGTCCTAAGACTTAAAGCTGACAATCCAGGTTTGTATACTATCTAATAATAATATATTTAAATTGATATTTTTATAATATTTATATTTTTTTGTATGCACAGGTCCATGGTTACTACATTGTCATATAGAAGATCATTTGATGTTCGGAATGGGTGCAGTAATGATGGTAGACGGCATTAGAAGACCTAAGCCATGGAATTTTCCAATATGTGGAGACTTTCCCTAAAATATACATTTATTTTATTAAATTTTCTAATTATAAATAATTGATTTTAATATTAAAATTATTTTAAAAAAATCATTTTTAATAAATATCAAATAAAAGATATTATAAAAAAACTTGCTATTAGTTTTAATTAATAATTGCAGAATTATCTAATTTTTTTTTTACTTATACTATATTTTTTTAATATTTGTTCTAAAACTCTTACCAAAAACTGAATATTTATCAATGTATTTTAAATTTCACGCAATGTTACGTATCGATGTTTGTTTTGACGCAAAAGGACATCATTTTATGTCAAAATATTCAATGGCCGTTGCTTAAAAAAGTAAACTAGACCGTAAAATTTAATAATATCAGCTAACAAATGGTTAAATTCACGATAGTTTGCAATTTACTAAGAGTATAAAAAGCACTTTCTTACTTATGATCCTAATCTAAAACGAGCTTAACAATTCTAACGCTACTTGCAAATTTGTATGACTATACATATAAAAACAACTTTAATTTTAAAAAAAAATCACAGTGGTAGTATATAGATTTCATTTTAAATAAAATCGAACAAAATAGGACACTAATTACATCCAAAAAGCTTCATTACAGTCGTAAAATACGAATGAATAAATATTATTTATTGATTAGGTTTTAATTAAAACCATTTTACACGATTTTCTACATCAAAATGTTATTCTTTTTTAAAATAACATAATTTTTTTAATATAGGAAACCAAACTCTAATTTTTCAACGAAATCAATCACTTTTTACATAGTCCGAAAATTAAAATTATATTCCCAAATTCAAATTATTTGCATCTTTTCACTAAATCATAAATTTTAAGGACCATTATCTTGCTGCGTACAACTGTAATTATTTTATTTTTATTTGTTCTTTAAAAACTGTTTAATCAACACTTGAAGGGATGGGATAATGTCGTGAGTTTTACAGTTTATATTTGGCGAGATTCGAGACGCTCTTGCTGTAAACTTTTTTTCCTTTTTTTGGTGGATACCATTCCGCTAATTAACGTCGAAAGCTGGAAACTTGAACCCCTTGAATTTGCAAAGGGCACAAATTAGAGCACGCGGGGGACCCAAAGATGGCAAAAAAAGGCTTCGCGGAAAAGGGTCTCACATAATTTTCTATTTTTTTTTACCATCCCAGTTTAGTATCATATATGCATATTATGTAGAAAAATTGCTAGTAAAGTTATAGAAATAAATATAAAAACAGATGTAGATGACTAAAACATTTTTCATTAAAATTCAACAGATTCAACGTGACTCATTCGTTATATAAGCTACTTATGTGAACGGAATAAAATTAAAATTTGGCGCTTGTAGCCCACGCAAAGAGTTTCTCTCTAACAGCAAAGCGCGGTCTGCTCAAATATTCTTTTGGCCCCTAGCCAAAGACAGAACAATATAAGCGAGAGTGTGCTCAGCCACCGTGAAATATTAAACGTTGCGAATTTTGCACGTGCATTTTGCAAAGAGTACATGCCATTGTAATAAAAATGGCTTGACTTCTCTCAAGCGAATGCAGAGATGATGCAATTCAATTATACACACGTTTACTAAGCGATGCATTTGTAAACAAATTAATGTCAATATCAATATGTAATTCAACTATTTTGGGTGTACCAAAAATTAAACCTTTAACTTTAATAAAAAGAAAACTATTACTGAATATTGCAAAATATAATTTCCATCATTATTGAAGATCTCTTCCACGCCTATTTTGTAAATTTTCAAATTCCTTGTTGTAAAACCTTTGTGCTTTCGAATTAAAATAATGGTTAAGATGAACGTTAACATCATTTCCATTTTGGATTTATTTTTCTTAAGTAGTGCTCCATAGATCTAACAAAATGAAATTTGAATACTCAGATGGACAAAGGTCTAGTAAATACGACTGGCGTAATAAAATATCCGAGTTCAGCTTTAGGATTTTTCATGGTTTTAAATTTTACGTAAGAAAATAAGGAAACAAACAGTTTTACAATAAAAATATTTCACAAAGAAGTTTCTTCCACCGCGTATGAACATAAACTCAAAGTAATATTTATTTATTTATTTATCTATTCATCTATGTATTTGTATTATGTATCTATGTATTTCTCTGAATATTCCTTAAATTCAATAATGACTACATAAAATATTTAGATCAGAATCATTTATTAATCAGTAAAAAAATGCATTAATACTTTTTGACCATACTCAATACAGTTTTTTCACGTCAAATCCATCTTTTTTCAAATTATATGCATCCTTTTTCAAATCAAATGCATCCTTTTACAAATCAAATGCATCTTTTTATAAATCAAATGCACCTTTATACAAGTCAAGTAATACTCCACTGCTTCTAGCTGTTTTAGAACCTTAATTTTAATTATTTATTTATTACACCATAGTTGAATATCATCATTGATAAACATCAAAGCTGCAATCTTCCATTAATATCCCATAATCAATCTGTCCAGTGTCATAAAGAACTCCAAAAAATTATAAATTTGGCTGTAAGGTATTCGATTACTAATATAGTTCTTCTTCGTTTTCTTAATAAATTAAGAACTTTAAATACTGCGTTTTTTTCATAGTCGTTTATTAAAAAATATGTGATCACATTTTTTAGACTGACCAGTATATCTTCCGGGAATGTATAATTTCTGTATAAAAGACAAAATCTTCTTGCTTCATTTGACGTAAAAGAAAAATTCATATTAAAACAACTTGTTTAATAAGGATTAGTAAAAATTTAGTTATTTTACAAAAAAAAAATCTTACAATAACATTATTCTGTTGAATTATTTTTAATAACATCATTAGGGTATTATATACTGTGAGATTTAAAATATAAAAAGATAATATCTACATCTAACCAAAACAAGTAATAACTATATATTCCGAAAATGGAGTTTTAACACTTTCAAGAATATTCATATTGTGATTTGTAATTAATACGTAATTAAAATCAAGGTTTTCTTCATCCAAATTTCTTAGAGAAAATCAACGGATGCATTTCATTTCACAGAGTAGATATTTTTTTTATAGTTTTATATAGAATAAAAAAACATGATTTGAGTAATAAATAATCATTATTATTTAATAACGCGGAACTAAATCCAATTGCGTCATAATTTTATAGACACTTATGCCCGGCATATTTTGACATTTGTAGCTATATAAGATGCTTAATTTCCATAAAACTGTCGAAAATGTTTCATATGAGCATAAACCGCAGAATAAAACAATTCTTGTTACTGTGGTTAAGAAATAAATAAGAAAGAATAAATCACCAAAGGAGTTCCAGAAGCGATTGATAATTTAAAAAAGCACATGTGTACATCAACATCTTTTATTATACTTTTTACACAAATAGCATTAGAGATTGTATATTTTACTTATTATACCAATAAATATTTTTTAACTAATAAATTATATATAAAAAAATATATTAAATAATGTCAGCAATGTTTGGAATATTTATAACGTATGAGTTTAGTATTAATACATTTAATACTAGCTGGTACAACTAATTAGAGGTTGCCGTCGCGCAACCCTAGGTATTCCCTTGTATGACAAGGAATCCTGTCAAACTTGTCCTGTCGTTTGTCCCGGTGACTAGTTTATAATGGAATCCTGGAATCGCTAAATGCAAACGACCCATATAGGTACGCACATCTCGCTCATCCCTTTATAAATACAATATAAACGAGTCAAAGTTCCTATATATAGACCGTACATTAAAAGAATCCCAATTTAGGTGGTATAATTTTTATAATGTATTTTCGATGTGTGTATGTATTTTTTTTCAGTGAGAAAATCCAATTCACGTATCTATTGTGTTTCATAATAGACTTTTCCCTCAAAGGAGAAATCGGAAAAAACCTCAGAGTAATTTTCCGATAAAAGCTTTGTCACTTTACGGTAAAGGTTTAACCAAACAAACCTCCGGTCTGCTAACACCGACAAAACTAAAAAATAGAGACACCTTAATGAAGTCGGTGTGGGGTTAAGTGGTTGTCAGACGAAAGATGAAAGGACGGATGGGAAATTAGGACACGAGGCGTAAAATCGATGACTCAATTATTATTTTATTGCATTATCAATATGATTTATACCTAATACAAATACATATATGTATGTACCTAGCTGATATCCATTTATAAAAAAACATAGAAAAAAAATCGTTTTTTACCTTCTTTTCGATAACTTAATAATTAATTTTCAACACAAATGTACATTCTATTAAATAATATACCTGTTTAAATAATAATATAGTTATAAAAATAGGACATGTAACATTATTTTTATAAAACATAGATATGCGAAAGATTCGTTTTGCAAATCAGTCAGTGGAGAGAAAGCAAAGGATTTTTATTATGTGAAAATACATAATATTATTTATTTTTCTACAAGTGGCTACGTTGCTAGTATTGAATAAATAAAAACAAATATTATTTAATTAAAATTTTAAGAACTTCCTCATTCTTAAAAGTAATTTGTAACTAAATTATTAATCAACTATCTTATATTTAACACGTTTACTGCCAAGCAAAAATTTTGAAAGTTCGGGCTGGGCCAGTAACAAATTTTGGTTGGATATTTTGTATATTATTGTAAGTAATAAAAATAATTTGTAATGTGTAGTTGGGAGAGGCCATGGTGCCCATTTATGCAAGAAAATCCAATGTAAAAAGTATCCGGCGGCCCCTGGGTAACATTTCGTTTTCGATATTTTTGCCGGCTATATGTGGCCACCATGGCGGTAAACGTGTTGATAGTTATCAGGCAATGGCAACCACCCGAACAAGCCGGATTTAGACCAGGGAGAAGCTGCGATGAACAGGTTCTGTCACTGACCACCCACATCGAATGCGGATTCCAAAGGCGTAAAAAAACTGGAGCCGTCTTCTTGGACCTAACGTCGGCCTACGATACGGTATGGAAACAAGGACTCCTATTAAAGGCTGCAAAGATCCTAAAATGCAAACAAACGATCAAATTATTAGAAACTATGCTTTCCTTTAAAGGGTCTTCTATACTGTCACAATCGACGGCGAGCGCAGCAGAAAAAGGGTTCTCCAAAACGGACTACCGCAAGTCCTAGCTCCGACGCTCTTTAATATTTACACCTCGGACATACCGGAATCCGCATTCCGCAATATAATTCATATACGCCGACGACATTGCATTAGTGACGCAAGCCGGAGACTTCCAGAAGATTGAAGAAGTGCTTAACAAAGACTTAAATAAAATGGAAAAATATTTTACAAGATGGCACCTTCAACCGAACCCGGACAAAACAGTCTCCACAGTCTTTCACCTGGCAAATGCGTCGTAATGGTCACTACAATTGAATCCTTTACGATGTGGTAAAGCACGTCCCTAACTGGATGCCAGCCCCAATGATAATTTCCGGTGAAACTAGACAGAACCCTGTCGTTCCGCCAACACCTGCAGCCAGTAAGGGCCAAACTCAAACCTGAGTGTAATATTGTCGGGGAAACCTACCGGGACATCGTGGGGTTGCAACGCCGAGGTTCTACGCATATCCGCTCTCTGGCTTATAGCGTAGCTGAATACTGCGCTTCAGTATGGCGTAATGTGCCATACTACCACCGAAAAGGGCTGACACGAGCCAACCATATTATGCGCAAGATAACAGGCCTAATGCGTCCGACACCAGTTCCATGGCTACCCGTAATCTCTCACATTGAGCCGCCAGAAATCAGAAGGAGTCGCTGCTCTCACCGCCTCTGGAATCGCATAACCCAAATGCCACACCTCCTATCCGTGAAGACCTCGGAAAATCTTCCATCATTACGGCTAAAACCAAGACAGACCACGGAGAAGTGATGCAAATCCCGATGGACAGAGGAATGGAGAGAGAGTGGAGTGGACGCGAATATCTTATTCCCCGATCCCACTACGTAGCCGAGCAGTTTCAATCTCCCGCGCAAAATGTGGGTAACTCTAAACCGTACAGGCCATGGCAGGACAGTGGAAACCCTCTACAAATGGGGGTACGCAGAGAGTCCCACATGTGAGTGCGGAGCGATCCAGTCCACCAAGCACATAGTAGAGGAGTGTCAATTTCACTCTTTTCCCGATGGCCTAGCCGCGTTAAATACCCTTAGCCCGAATGCACTACAATGGCTGGTGTCCGCGCTGCTATAGGCCTCCCGTACGAACATGATCATCACCTAACTTTTTACCAACGCATCATTACACCCCGATATCCTGCCATCCCATCACCTCCTAATTACTATTTTCACAATTACTATTACTATTACTATTATTTTCATTATTATTATTATTATTATTATAGATTATTGTCATTATTATTATTATTGTTTATTATTATATGACTGTTGATTATAAATAAAACCATGTATTCTGTATTCATACGACAAATAAATAAATAGGCAATGGTTATAAAATAAAATTGACATACATTTAAAGTATCATTTATGCATTCGAACATATTTAAATGCTTGTGGAATTTGGGTAAATAAAAATTCTTTGTAAACAGAAACAATGTGTAACTGCAAATGGAATCGAATGAGTGCATTAATTAAGGCAAACAAGAATTTGTAATAAAATAAAAAGATGTAATCGAATTATTAAAAACATAATTTTAGTAAATATTTAGGTACTTGAATACGATATAATATTTGTAGACTTAATAAATTAATTGAAGAGAAATGTTCTTTCTACGTGACCTTTTACGACAAAACGCACTGATCGAAAGAATGGGAAAATTTTAGGATGTATGTATACATTTAGATTATTAATATTTTGCGTTATTATGTAACTCTAATTTTATACGTTTAGAATTCAACAAGTGAGTGGCTTAACGTCACACCAAAATATGCGTTCGAGTAAATAAAATTAGTTGAAAAAAAATCATCTAATTTTTACAAGTATTTTTACAAACACTTATTCTATATTATTTATGCTATACAATATTCTTAAAAATAATTTTCATTGTTCTGTATAATCTTTCTCCACAGTTCTCATATTTTTTTGATTCTTTTGTTGTAAAATTTATATAGTTTTTTTAATCAATAAATTAATCTACATGAATTTTTTACGTCTTCTATTGAAATAAAAAAATATTTCTAAGTAAATCCTCTAAAAATTAAATATGATAAAAATCTTGTAAATAAGGTAGATGCTGTAGAACTTCTAAAACCATCTCCCTGATTGCTACGTGTTGTCTTGCGTTGTCATGTTGCAGCATACGTCTTTGGTTATTCACCAAAACTCATCGATTTTTGAACAGTTTCGTCTTTATTCTTTCTAATTAGCTGCAATAAACTTTATCGAGGTTTTAATAATTCATAATTAATCACCAAAAATATCCAACCAAACACAATAAAGGTGTATTCAGCTTATGTAACAATTTTTCTCAGAAACGTTTCGGTATCGTGCTTAGATAAGAGCGACGAACAGAAGGTCCTGTGCTGTTAGCAAGGTTATCCGGTACCCAAATTCCTTGTCTATTTTTTTATCAATCCTTTTTAAATGGTACTCTTGATCAGGGACAGCCGAGAGCATGCAACAATTTCTTTATGGTTTTATGAGGGTTGGATTCCGCCAATGAATTTAAAGCGGCATTATTTAGTTTTATAATTTTTCCTGATCTTAGTTTATCCCTTAATTCTCTATCACCGCTTTTAATTATTTAAGTCGTCTCTACGATTATGAAAATGGTATCGATAGCTTCTTTTGGCTTTGTTCCCTTACCAAATAAAAATATCAAAAAAATCGTAAATAGATCTCCTCGATCTCCGGTTATCATTATTACTAAGGATAAAAACATAACTAGATGACAAGCTGATTTAAAAACGCCACAACATATAAAATCTCATTACTTTTCGGTTTATCTTAGGCATATACATAATAAATTATACATGTTGGGGTTTTATTATTTTTATTATTATTTAGAGCTTATATATGATATATGAAAGAAGCCTAAGCATAATCGTTTGGACTCACATCGTTTTCGAGGATATTTAAACTTATGTGTATCAAGCATATGCATATTTTTTTAAACACTTTATCACATCTAGTTTAATTGCTGATATTTGCTTGAATCACGAATGTTAAATTAATATTTGGGTTCGTTGTTTGAATAAACATGTGTACCACGTGATCGATGTGACGACATTGTATCTCAGCTAGGTGAGATTTGGTCTCGGAATAGCTGCTATAAATTCGGGTCTTATCCCAGTAATGGTGACAAGAAAATAAAACACATCGGTGTTTACATGCCAAAAATATTGTCGATTTGTCACGAACTGCCATACATCAACATAAAAAATGATACATCTGAACTAAAAAAAATCATGAAAAATGAAATTGCGCCACACGTGTATCCGATATTATTGCTAAACTATGCATACGTCGAGATAAGCCACGTAAATAAACAATATTAGCATAAGAAACGGTTAACCCGTTTTATCATAATGCACCATAATCTGTGTTTGTTTGTAATTATTTTTCTTATACATCAAATATTATTGTTGGTAAATTAATCTATGCATTTGTATTATATCAAGATTTACGATAGTGTTAATAAGGATTTAGGATATGAATATTTCTATGATATTATAGTTATTCAAACCGCGATAGTTCGATGAACAAACAGTATCAGATGTGTTATACCAACGGAACAATGAACACGACAAATATTTGACAATAGAACAAGCAGAACTAGAGACCATAACAACAGGCAGCATTCAGGTCACAGGACTTACATCAAACAACCAAACATCAACGATAAACAAAATGTCTTCCGGGTAATTTGGTGGATCCTGTATATTTTTTTTTCGTTTCGACAATACCAAAACCATAGTGGTAGTCGAATTAAGAACATTATTACATATTATGAAATTTAATTAAATAACATTATTATTGTGTTGTAATATTAATATCGTAAATACCTTATAATAATATAAATCACAAAAATAATAACGAGAAGTATATTTTTATTCAGATTGCAGATATATTTTATTACTAACCATTTTTTTGCAATTTTAAAAATGAATTTTAATACGAACTAAATTAAATGTTCGTGGTAATAAAGTTTTATACTGCATTACTTTTTTAATTTATTAAAAATTTTATATCATATTTTAATGTCACCAATCGAATACGGATTATTTTACACCAAGGCTATCTTGATCCTCAAACCACAATAGTTTTTGCCCCCTATGGTTTCCATTAAAGATTTTGGATTACCTTTAATTTCTCGATGGTAAAAAAACGTATCGACTGTTATCTCTGCTAAACATCGACTGTTAATATCGAATCGTATCGTAAAAATTGAGTATTTATAAATAAGTTTAATTTATATATAGAATATTTATAAATAAAAAACTCGAATAAAAAATATACAACGTGTAAAACACATTTAATTTTTAATACCATCGCCTTCGTTTTAACACCAAATTATTAAACTTAACCAAAGTCATGAGGCATAGCTAACAATAATCTCTTATTAATGTATAATATTAGTTAACCCCGACTGGGTTTAAATTAATCATCAGATAGGTTAACTTTAGGCAAAGTCTATATGAATTCTAGAAATTCTTTATGACTAATTTGGGGGTTATTGTGTAAAATACAAGTTACTACCCTCGCTTCTATATAAAAATATTTTTTTAATCTCTATATAAGTGATTGGCACTAGAATTTACTATAACTTTGATCATCCAACAAGAAATAAATAAATTAAATTTAGTACTTACTTAATTATTTTTTAAACAATTGTTATGATAATAATGTAGTTAGAGATGCTCTAATTAATAAAAAAAATATCAGTGATTAATTTATATATACATCTATTATAAATTCTTCATTTTTTTTAAGAATTCAGATCCAGGCTTTTTTCTGTCGAGTAAGTTTATTTAATAAATTCCTTTTTTTATTTTTTTTAATATAATAATTAAATTTAACAATAATATAACGTATAGATTAATAATTAAAAGATACATCTAAAATACATCATATTTTTTTAATAGTGACGTTTATTTTAATATCGAAAAAGTGCAATTATCATTCTATTATTTTTTCTGAAATATATAATCAGCCCAGAATCCATGCCTAATAAGTATATATTGTATATTTTTTTTAAAATTATAAAAATTATATAGAATGGATTCATTAGTGTTAATAAAACATTACTTGATTAATCTCATATATAAAACTTGCACACTTTATTTTAGTGTTAAAAATCCGTATTCAAAAGTTATCTATTGAATAGTTATAGATACGAGTTTTTTAATTATGTCATACTTTAAAATGATTACAGGAATACGGAAAGTTTTGTATCGCTATGATAATACTTTTTTCATTACTCTCATACCATCGAGTATCTGTTTATATAAAAAATTGTTCAATGAATTATTTAAGAAATAAACTATGTTTATATATTTTACAATTTAGCATTATTTTGTAAAACCCTTGTTTATTTAAACTATTATGTAAATAAGTGAGAGCAACAACGGTCTGTTTGCATTATTATTTATCCTGTCTAATCGTTTATCACGCTTATTTGCCATGTGTGAACTATTATTTTTTCATAACAAAAATTAAACATACTAACACAATGACATATAAATAACATATAAATACTGGAGTGATCTAAATCATTGTACCAGTCATTCGTGGATATTCAAAGTAGTTTTCGCCATGTGGAAATTAATTATCCTGATTGGAACCCTGCACGTAATTCAAGCAGCTGATCTTCCCGTTTTAAGTAAATATATTTTTTTTTCATATAAAATAATATATGTGATTATTTAGTGTGTAGATTAGACGTGAATTTAAAAATTAATGCATCGACTGAATTTACGATGTTGCAATTTTAAGACAATGCTCAGGAAATTTTCTGACAAACTGTTTTTCGCCGCGACCGGGTTGGCAGATGTTTCCAACTGCGGTCGGGGTCCTGGCTCGGCACTACGGCAGGTGTGCTCGACATTTACAAATTATCCAATCTAATAAAACCTAACCGACAACGAACGGCGTAAACACTAAGGAATACGTCCAGACAAAGTCTGGAAACCGCTGAAAAAAATATAGCAATCCAACGTTCATTTCAGAAAAAAATTGATACATTTTTTTTACCATAAATATTTCTAAAAAAATATACCACGCTTCTTATAAAAAATATTATTTTTAATTTATTAGATCTTCCGCGATCTAGAAATTCAGCTAAATATGCATTCACACCCGAAATCAAAAAGGTATTGGCAAGTCTTATAAATTCGACGGAATATATGAATGGCACGGATTGTTCAAGACCTTGCGATAAAACTAGGAGGATATGCTACTACATATTTCACCTGGAAAATTATCAAGGCATGGGAGCGTAAGTCATACATTTTTCTGAATTTATTTATATCTGAATTCAAATTTAATTTTTCCATAATTTAAGGGCATGTGGAAATTGTTCAAATGGAGACCTAACTGATTGTTTTAATTCTCAATGTGTTCCTGTTGATGGAATAGAACGTGGAGTACTGACAATAAACAGACAAATACCAGGACCACTAATTGAAGTAAATATTTTTTTACTTTTAACAAAAAATAAGAACATATAATTATGATCAAAACTCATAGGTATGCCAAGACGATTTGCTGGTCGTAGATCTTCACAATAATATGCATTCAGAATCGACGTCGATACATTGGCACGGAATACTACAGAGTAAAACACCGTACATGGATGGCGTACCCTATGTCACTCAGTGCCCTGTTAGTCCGAATACTCGATTTAGGTACACGATGTGGGCTGAAGATTACGGAACTTACTTCTATCACTCTCATTCGGGTAAATCTAAATTTATATTACTCTAATTTTTGAGATGTATTGATGATGTTTGTCCTACAACAGGTGTTCAAAGATACAGCGGTGTTTATGGCGGATTGATTGTGAGGAAACAAAATGATGTAGCATTAACAAAGACGCAATACACCAAAGATGACCATATGATATTTATCACTGACTGGTCCCATGAATCTCCCGAGATGTTCACTACCGGTCTTCCAACGAGACCTCCAGGACTTTTACCACAGAACCTGAAAATCAATGGCCTGGGTAAATTTTTTGATGTAAGTATTTATTATACATTTTTAAATTTGACTCTCGAAATATACGGAAAAAGAAATCAGTGAGAAATCCACCTCAGAAGTTCAAATACTGATCAAATTTTCTCTATATTTCTTTATTTGAAACAACATGTTTCATCATCAGAATCGATCACTGGTGCATTATATTTTTATATTAATTCTTATTTCTGATTTAGGGTAATGTTTTGACTCCTACACCTTATGAAACATTATCCGTGACTTCCGGAGAGCGGTATAGGTTTAGAATTGTAAATAGTGGTAGCACTGTTTGTCCTATGCGAGTCCAGGTACGTTAAAGAACTGCAATATTTAAATTTATTATAATGCTAATGTTAATTAATGTTCTTATGACAGATTCAAGATCATGACATGACTGTAATTGCGACTGATGGCGATAATATCTCACCAGTAGTCGTAAATACTTTGATCATAGCCACTGGAGAAAGATACGATGTGGTAATAAATGCTAATAAACAACGTGGATTATATTGGTTTCACGTGAAAGCAATTGGAATATGCGAAGATCTTAATGTGTTCCAGGTAAAACAACAATAAACAATTGTAAAACATTTAAAAATATTTTTATTTGTTTTTTTAATATTATTATTAGACGGCGATATTATCATACGTGCCAAATTCTGAAAGAACCAGGAATGTGCCATCTACTACTAGAAATGCTGTAGGATTTGCGCCAGGAATAGTAGGTTTTTATGAAAACGTCATTATTTATTTGTTTATGTACACCATGTCAAATAAATGTCATTTTTTTTACTCACAGGTTCTTAACCATCTAGAATGTACTGGAACAAGTACCAATTTATGTTTAACAGATCTTAAAAATCTGGACAATAAATCATTATACCCAGGAGAAGTAGCAAGCAATTCAATATATTTAACATTTTCAATTAGGCAATTAGATGTAGCAAATTTTTTCAGGCCTGGAAATCATCAACCGTTTTTCAGTTAATACATTATCTATTTAAAATAATTATATTAATCTATTGTATTGTTTAAATTTTAATAAATCATTCATATATTTTCAGATATTGCTGGTGACAATATATTTTTAGGAACAATCAATGGATTATCTAACACCCCGCCATCATCTCCAATTCTTTCCCAAGGACGAGAAATTGATCCAAACGTTTATTGTAACACTGGAAGAATACCAGCGAGTTGCAACAATTTAGAAATATGCACGTGCACTCATGTATTTACTGTCAATGAAAATGAATTGGTTGAAATTTATTTAATTGACGAAGCAGAGAGTAAGATATTAAATAGTTTTATTGGAAAAATTTGTTATAAAAAAACATATTTTTTGAATTTTTAGCACCTTTTCCTGTGGTTCATCCTATGCATTTTCATGGATATAAATTTGAAGTAATAGCACAAGGTAGAATTGTTGGAAACACTTCATTAACAGTTGATAAAATAAAAGAATTAGACCGCAAGGGACTTATAAAAAAGAATTACAAAACGCCTATAATAAAAGATACACTGGCTGTTCAAAATCAAGGTTATATGCTAATCAGGCTGAAGGGTATCAATCCAGGTACTATTCTTTAATTTGTACAAATAATTGTTCTTAAACATTATAATTAATACATGCTTTTAATCATTATAGGTGCATGGCTGGTGCATTGTCATGTCGAGGATCATATGGTGTTTGGCATGGCGGCTATCATGGCTGTAAGAGGTAACATTAGCCCGGCACCTGAAGATTTCCCGAGATGCGGCAATTTTCCGCAATAAACGATATTTTCTATTTGATGCTTTTATACTTTTTTAATGTAATTTAAACATTGCCACTTCAAGATGTTTTTATATGTTTTTCTACTTTTTTACCTAATACTAACAATGATATTTAAATATTAATTATAGTTTATATAATATAAACTTTATATTAAAATGTATTATATTTACATTATATAGAATTATTATGTAAAATATACACTCATATTTTAATAAATGACTGTTTATTGCAATATTTCTTTTTATTTTTGAACACCAAACCAATTATTAATTAAAGCAAAACTATTATTTTGAGTGTAATAGTTAAATTGAATTATGATCATTTTAAATAATTTTAATTCATTCCAAGAAAATTAAATATGATGAAGTAGTAAAAATAACTTAATTATATAACGGTAAACTAACTAAAATTAATACATCATTTATTATAGATCTACTTGAAATTTTACAGAGGGTTAAGCATTGTTCTAGGTTTTATTGTACGTTTTCTGCTGAGTAATGGTTGTCCGATCGTGTAGTCGACTTTTTATTTTTGTCCACTTTCTGAACCAGGTTCTGCAGCTACTACGGGGAATTCACAGTAATATGTTTCATATGATATTTTTCCACCTAGTACGTGCACATTTTATTGAAAATCCCTAAAGTTATCCACAAAATGTGAAATACATCGCAATAACCCTTCTTTTTTTCGGCTCTAATTGAAATAAAAATACAGCGTATACTTTAATAAATGTATGTAACGTTATTCGTTTTATCCGATATACCGAAATTTACAAGATATTAGGAGGATGAGTCTCTTGTGGAACACGTGCAGCCAAAAGAACGGGAAATGAAAAAACCTAACGTATTTCCGATTGTTTCGTACGAAATTGGTACCACTCTCTAAAACATTGTTTAAATATAAGAAAAAAAATATATTTCATCATGCACGTGTATGGATATTTTTTGTTGTTTTACTATTTTTTCCGTCATGTAATGTCGGTTGGAAGAAAAGGTTTATATGAATATTTTATTGAATCCGACATTTTCAACGATTTTTTTTTAGATGTACGGTTGTCTGATTTTTTAGCAGACTGATATTACGTATATAATATAATATACTTTTCTCTATCGCATATAATAATTTAAATTTGATAATAATATTCCTGATTTTCAATGCTGAATAAGGCAGTTTCTCACATTTTTTTGTGATAGTACATTTGTCCACTATTTATCTTAACATCGATAAGTATATTCAATTTTTACTTTTAACTCTCGAAAAGGTTACACGTGCTTTGTTTGCTCAACGACTTTTACTTGTGGAAAAAAATGGAATAGGCAGATATCTTTCACTGAGAACGATACTTAGCCTCCATATTTGTTTTTGCTTATTTTATACGAAAATAAAAAAATATAACTGAAAATCTGGAGATTTCCCAAATTTAAGGAGGTTAAGAGAGAATCACTAAAGAAGGTAAACGCCATACTAAAAATTGAGTCCTAGGAGCACTCCTAGTGAAGATTAAAACATCTGTATAATAGAGCTGATAAGGACTTTGCAGAGAATTAATTATATATTGAAAAAAATAATAATAATGTTGTACACATATTGCTAAAAATAATAATAATGATTAAAAACATGTGCTGCGAATTAGCGATAGTTAGAATATAGTAAAAGATAAACATTTTTTTTAATATTGCCGTTTTAAGTACACCTCTGATTTCCAACGGATAATCCATACTAATATTTTTTATTTTGTTTTTGGGTATTTATTTTATCATGGTTTTATAATTTAATTTCAAATTTTCTTAAGAAGTATTAAATACTTATATTCGGGTCGCCATTATCAGTAGACTTTATTAAAATGTCAACGGTAGTCAGAGCTATGCTGCGACTTATACGATTAATAATTTCTAATGATTACCTTGCATCCACATTATCTTACTATCTTGGTTGAGATTTAAATTAATATATGCATCATTTATACATTAAAAATCCGAAATACATGATTAGCATTTTTTTTAAAATTCTTTTTGCCATTAGCGCACACATTTAAGATTCATTACTTGATTTGTATTCGTTAGAATAAAAAAAATCGAGTGTTACTGACTTTATGTTTTAAGTTAGTACTTAGTATATCATTCAGTATCGATTTTTTTCAGAATTTCGTAATTTATATTTAATAGGGTTTTAATAAAGCCAAATAAATTAATGTCATCTCAATTAAAAATGAATCACTTAAATATATTTTATTAAAAATGTGTCATTAAGTGATAAAAAAATGCAATTATTAGCGTGTCGTCTGTTTTCAATTTGGATTAGAAGGTGGATTATCAAAGCATTGCTTTTTGTTAACTGTTTCGGTACTAACTCAATATTTCACGGAGAAATTCGATGTAGATTTCGATTTTTGAAAAAAATAATTCATGCTCATCACAAATGTTCGCTCACGGATTTTTTATAAAGATTTTCAAAGAAATCAACATATGTCAATTCTGATTTCAAAAGTTTAAATTGGGTAATAAGAGCCTTAAGAATTTTTCTAAAAGTGGACTATTGTCAGAATTTGATTAAGATAAATAAAAATCTCTGGTTTATTTCGATCCAATTTAAATCTTTGACGAATTAAGTCAGAAACTCGTTTCTTCGTTGTCTATGGAGCAGTTTTATTTAAATCGAATTGAAAGAGTGAACATAATGGATTGAAGTTTGGATGCCACAAGAACTATCTCCATAATAGCCTCATAAAATATTGAATTTACGTATTTTTTTAAACAAATATCAACAAATATCAAACAAGAGTGAAGAAATGAACGATTATTCTAACCTCGGAAATTTAATTAATACATTGAAAAAAAGGAATAACTCCTAAATATTCCAATCAAATGGTAAAAGTTATATAATGGAATTATTCTAAACCAAAATCCATTTACAGAGTTGCAGCTTTCAAATGGAATTGTTCTGCAAATATCCAAAGCACACCCGTAGATCAAAAAGTAAATGCTAAAATTGCTTATCACTTGTATGTATGTTGCATTTGAAAATCGGCTAACATTCCACATAACGTATACAGAGAGAGGCGAACAGAAGGAATCGTTTCGGTTTTAAAATTCCGTTGGCTTTGTTGTCTGCATCTCTGGACAATGGTTCAGAAAAGCTCTGCCGGACCCGGTCTCGGTCTGGAACAACACTTATTGTTGGGCAGCCACTCGACTGGGACACGAACGTCGCATATTTCAAACACGGACATGACCACTTGAATATTCCGTGAATGGCGCTTCAGCCACCCTTGAAACTCCGCTACAATCTACTACAGTGCCTTAATTTGGGACAGGGGGTCTTGTAAAACATCCCGACACAAATATGCCAAAACACAATGACCAATAATGGTTAACATTGGCGCCACGAATAAGGTCAAGCCGTTGTTATGAACGAATCGGAGCATATGACGCGTTTATCGATTTTGTTAGAGAGGATTCGGAATTGTTTGACGTAGAGCCGCTTAACCTCGCCGATTCCCGAAGTACCGGCGTGTGCCAAATTGCGACGGATGTCAGATTGTATTCTGCCGCATTTGCCGGTTGCCTGAGTTTGATGAAGACCTGCGCCATGAAAATGCGATAAAATTTTAACGATGATGACATTATCTTGCTTGTGAGATGTATGATGTAATATGCGGAGCGATGTTGAACTGCAATGCATAGAAATTTCTAATTAGGACACAGATGTAATATAATATGTATGTAGAATAGAGATAGTCGCGGTCCACGAGCGGATTCTGAAAACGTTTTAGAACTTTTCATTAGCTGCACAACTGTGCACACTTAGCTTACTTAGCATAATTAGCCTGGTACGAATTTTAATATGTACAATTTAGCAATGTATTACTAAAAAAATAAAGAAAATTATTTTAGAGATACCTCAATCTCTAATAAATGTTTTTTTTTCAAATTTAATATATCAAATAAACATTTTTTTTAATATTATAGCTATTAAGTTAAATTTTTCCACAATATTTTTACCAATGTATATTACAATATATTGTATTTAGTAAACCAGATATATAAGGAATTCTTTATAACACTGGCCAGGGGAGTATGTAAGAGGAAGACACTCATTACCTCCGCACGTTTTATAAAAAATATATTTTTGTTGGTAGTTTGGCGCGTTGGAATTAATTATTTTAATGCCGTCTATCTTGCGTTGAATAAATATTTATAAAACAAATAATATTTATTTTAATCCAATTAAAAGAAATAATATTAACAATTAACCTGTGTCGTGGTTCGACACTTAGTGGAATATTAGTTGCATCTTTATAGTCTTTAAAAATGTTTATCAAATCTTTGGCACCCCGACTTTAGCGCGCAGACGATAGCGCGCAGTACAACCCCGACTTTAGCGCGTGGGACCTTAGCGCGCCGACGTTAGCGCGAAAAATAATATTATTTTGTGTATTAGCTGTTGAGGGCTTTTAAAAAAAAAATAACCTACCTAAGATAACTTTTGATCCAAAATTACATATTATATAACCCTTTGACAGTTAAATAAAATTAATATTTACTATACCTAAAATGTTGATTTTTTTTTATTCACTAATTTAGTTTTAGATGTTATGATGTTTAAATAAAATTTTAAAGGAAGATGTAATTTTAAACATTTTATTAAAAAAATAAGTTAAGTATGGGTAATTTCGAAGCATGGTATGCAAAGTCCCTCATCGCATTTATGGCAAAAATACCTCGTTTCTTTTCTTATTCTTTTATCGTTTATTTTTCAAATGCAACAAATCATGCATTTTCTGCATAGATTTAGATTTTTTTCTGATGGGGGAATTAAGATAAATCAATAAGATCCAGGTCAAATTGTAAGTGGGTTTTTTTGTATCCTTTCTTTGTAATGCATAATGAATGAATTCCCAATAATTTTATCCAAAATATGGAAAAATATCTATATACAATATTTTATAATTTATTTTGTCGGCGCGCTAGAGTCTCGCGCGCTAAAGTCGAGGTGCCGCATGGAAGATGTACAAGAAAAACCTTTTAATCAATTTATAGCACAAAAAGAGGTATGCGTATATGTGATTTTTATTTGATTTTTTTCAATGGTTGTATAACTACGATTTCTTCGTTTTAACATGTTTTATAACTCCTTCCAAAAACACGAAAACGAGGTCTCATTGTAAAAAGTAAAATATTCTCTATTCTGAAAAGTGTTTTGAACTTAATGATAAAAAACGCCTGAAATTTAGAAATGTTTAATAAAATTGGTAAAATTTATAATCATTTTTTTAATAGGATGATATAAAAAAAAATGTAAAATGCTTAAGATTTCACATCAAATTAATACTTTTAATAAAAAAAAAAAATTTTTATACAAATCATGTTAAAACTAAAAAAAAAATTATTTATACATACACATATTTAATTTATATTTATGTATTAACCACAACGGAATAAAATTATATTAAGAATTTGTAGTTCTCTGTATTTTATTTCTTCAAGTTACAATTGTTTAAAACTTATATCGACTGTATTAAAAAGATAAACTTTTTTATAATTACTGATTTCAAACCAGATTTTTTAATGTTGATTTTTTTAATGGTTGAATGGTTGCGAATAATAATTGGCTCGAAACTCATCTAAAATGTGGTGTTAACGAAGAATATTGAAGATTTCATGAACGGATAGCCTTAAAAATACGATCATACTTCAACATCTTTACAAATAACGAGAGCATCTGGACCCCGTATGAAAGCCGTAAAATTGATTATTATGGACTTTCGTAGAGCAAAATAAAGGGAAAAGTCAAGAACATATCCAAAAACGGACCGCACCTGAAGAAGAAGACCATTATCAATATATATTTTTTAATTATATATATAAGTATTGTAATATTAATACATAATATGTTTTTACATAATATATATCTAATCTTTCTTAAGCTTTACACAAATTTTACCTTCCAAATCAGCTTTTAATAATCCACCTCTTATAAATAATAAAATTAAATAAAAAAAAGAACGAAGGCATAATATTATCATAGGATTGGCCAGATAATAATTATTTTCACGCATTGGCCTCAGTCGTTATTTTCTCTTAATAAAAAGGATTTTTTTTAGTGCAAGAATATTTTATCTTTGCACTAAACTTGCAATAAATACACATGAATGGTTATTTTTAATATGTAAAGTAAACATAGGGATGTCATATTAATTGAAAGTATTTTAATAACACATCAGCATTGATTTCTTGTTTTATAACGGCGGATTAAATCCTAAGACCAGTTTATTAAAATTTTGAAAATCTATTTACGCTCGCTTGTTTCATACAACGGTTATTATGAAAATAGCTCACACAAAGCCGGCAAGCAACACACTGGGATATGGCGACAAGACAAGACTACAGCAGCGAGCTCCTTATTATTCCGGCAGGCGATACGTTCACGTCTCATTAAATAAATGCCGGAATCGTGGTGCGGATGGTCCTGCTGGAAGTGAGTTATTAAAATGGCTCCGGGAATTATAAGCTCCGGCAAATTTAGCGTAATGAAAACTTTGCTACGACAAAATAAATTGCGTAGTCCTCTATCCACTTTTATAACGAGCCATATTCAGGAGGTAAAAAATGGCGCCCGGGTCCCAAACTGGCGGTCAAACAATCCCTCTCCCCTTTTAGTGCGTCTAAAAAATGTTTGGCCCGGGCCAAAGTTTCACTTGTTTTATGTTCTCAAACCCGAAATAAATAAAAACATCTTACGCGCACATATCGAATACGCTTTGAGCCTCTGCGCCGATCCCGCCGAAAAAACGGTCCTGTATACTCGAAATTGAAAAAAAAGTGAGGAAAATACACTTTAAGAAAAAACGTGCGTTCGACAAGATGTGTTTTGTGTTAAGCTTTCACAGAGAAGCTATTGCTATAAGAAATAAAAAACTAATATTTAATTGATAAATATTACCAATAATATTTAGAAATTCTAAACCAAATAATTTCAAACTCGTATTGATTTAATTTATATTTCTTAAACGTATCATCGATTATTTTAGAGTTTATTTCATTATTAAGTTATTTAGTGTAAAGCCGATATTTGTTAATTTTTCAATATATCGACGATTTTCTGAGGATAACGTTTTTTTACAAAATCTGAATAAATTTACAATGGATCAATAAAAATATTACATAGCCAGATCAGATCAGATCCTGTCTTGTTAGCTAAAGATGATCACTCAAATAAGTATCAATTAAATATAATTAATTTGTTTTAATGCTATTATGACTACATTTTTGATAATAATCCTGACGATTTAATAAATTAAAACCAATAAAAGTCACTGAGAGATTTGATCGGAACTACATGTAATTTAAATCACTAAAAATAAAATAAGTGTGATTAGTAAAATAATTATCAGTATATATAATATAAATTCATCAGCAGTCAATCAAACATGCGCTAAGTTGTAGCTCATTCGCCGAAATTTGATTAAACATTATTTGTAACAAACTCTTTTGTTAATTAAGATATTGATCTAAAAGTTTAAGTACTTAATCTTCAACGTTTACTGGATGATAAATGTAAAAAAAATATTTATAACCTATTGCGGGGGCTACCAAGCTTTTTAGAAACAGCCAGAATTGAAATTTTTATTAAAAATTTTAATTCTGACTTTTGAATGTTGAATTTTGAGCATTTATATAAAATGTTTCTGTGTTTAAAATGTAAAAGGTGAGTTACTAGTTAAGACCATAATAGTTATTATCTACAACAGCTGTTTTCATTCCTCTGAATATTGAGGAATATTATAAATAAAATCGATTATAATTACGATAAGACATAAAAAGAAGTATCCTACCGATAATTAAATGTACACAAAAAAGTTATCATATGGTAAAAAACGGTAATAAAAATATTTTTTTGTATTCCTACATCTATCAAGTATCGAACAAAAATATTTGAAAAAACAAAATTTGTACAAGTTCAGACGATCAGACACTACGCTAAATTAAAGTGGTATTAAATTATAATAAAAGAAAAGCATTTAGAAGTTTTAGTTATTCATTTTGTTTATATCTTACGTCTTTCAATATACAAGAAATAACAGATATACCTGTCTATTTATTAAAAATGAATTTGTTAAAGTGTTTAAGATATATAATGTATTATTTAGCATATATTTTTATTTGTACTTAAAGTATAATATGTATATTACAAATTTTATAGATATTCTACTGCTTTTTTATGATTATTATAATGCAATTAACTCTGTAGACAGTATAATGTATTTAATTATAATATTATATATTTTGCATAGTTTATGCTCGATTTGCCAATTCAGTTGCTGCACTCTCTTATCCGCACTCGATTCCTCCCATTTCCATATTCGCGACATCGTTCCAGCATATATTGAGAATGTTGTCTTTACAAGGGTTTTACGGCGACTTTACTCTTGATCTGTTATCTCCATACAAGCCGTGGCCATCCTACAGATCTTTTGATTCTCCTTACCAAGGAATATATTTTGCAGGTCAATTTATCCACGTGCATGACCAAGCAGTCGCAGCTTGAATACATGAATTATATAACAGCTTTTATTGAAAATCTTAAATTGCATCTCAAATATTATTATATAAGATTTCATGTAGTTTTTTCTCGGATCAGTCACAATGTAACATTGATACCCATAGTCTGATCAAGAATTGGCGTCATGTCGAAAGCAAATAAAACGTGAAAACCATCAGCGAGCTGGCTTTGTGCGATTCCGTTGGCTCAGCAAGAATAATTCCGTTCGGATGCGGGCATGGCCGTAGAGAAAATGCCATGTGTCCGGCCATTGTTAGACGGAAAATGAGAGCTAGTCTGGATTTATTGTCGGGAAAAGCTCGCGGAAAATGCCCACCGTCCAGCTCTAATAATAGCCACGTGACATAACCAACTTCCAGCTAAATGAAAATATTAGAAGTGTATTTTATATCGCAATCCGATATCAAAATTGATCACATAATTCATTTTTGAATTGTAAAAAATAGGAAAAATACCTGTCAAATATATTTATTATAATAATCATAGCCGCGGGCAAACCAGCGACCAGATAAGTCGATCCAGCTCATCACTAAATAGCGAGGTGTCATAAACCTTTTTCCTAGCCGGCCTAGGCGGCCACTCTCTTGGGCACCCTCTATAGCTTTTTTACAAAAAACACAGGGATTTAGAATATCTATTTATCACCTCACAACCCCTACCGGGGGGGGGGGAGCCGCCAGGTTGAACTTATCGGAAATGAAACACACCTATCTACCATACCATTACAATTGATGGTCAGCAGCAACAATCTTTTTTATATTATAGTCAACATAATCCTGGATTGAGTTGACTAAAAACTTAAGCAAACTTTGATAAATACTTAACAACATAGGGCACCCTTGAAAAAATATGTACATGTATGTGAGCACATATCCTTATGTGCATTAACAAGTCTGGTCTCTAACGGATTTCTCACCACAGAGCCAGTATACCCTGGGAAGGAAAACCCTAATCTATTGACCAATAATTAGTCTTGTCTCGATACTTTCGCTTCTCTTTCTTCTCTCTGAGGAGGTCCCTGTTTGACAATGCCAAGGATCGCCAAGCAGGGAGTGTGAAGAGCTGCACGCGTCATATTGCATCTCGATTATCATGAATAGTTGTCGAAACATTATCTTTACTAAACTTGTCCTTATGTATATTTACCCTGTAACAATAAAAGTTCCATGTGTTTCATAAACTGTCAGCGAGTGTAAAGGCTCGCCGTGGTCCGAGTCACGCATTCTACGATCTACATTTTCCACGTTATTTCACAACCTTTACAGAATAATTTAACACTCTACAAAAATGTCGTATTATAAATTCAAAGGTCAAATTAAAAAATGGGATTGTCAATTATCATTTATATATTCTTCCTCGATAACTTTTTTTCGTCTTTCGAAAATTTTTAAAATGCCATTTGGAAAAATATCTTTGGATTTAGATGAAAAAAGATATTGCATATTAAAAAGTGTTGCATTTATATAAATAAATGGGAATACGAGGCAGCAAAATCTGGTGAATATGATGGATGAATAAATACATTCCATTAATTCTATCTGAACGAGGTCTCGAATTGTCATATTAAAAATATGTTTTCTCTATTGAATATTATGGGTCTTTTACACGAATTTATTCTTTTAATCGTTTCAGCTTATCACAATAGAACTGTGCCGTTATATTGTCTGGCCATGTTTAAGAATTTTATAATTAATAATAACTTTATTATCCCATCATACAGACAAAGGGCCTTTTTGACCGTTACATTCCGTTTTGTCGTTGCGAGTGCTACTTGCAAAAACACTGTTTTTACAATATTAGTTCAGATTAGTCAAAAAATGTTTAATATATAGTAGAATTTCCAATTCAATACTTAATACCTCATTTTCAACTTACACTACCTTCTCATTTCGAAGAGTAATTTTAACATCAAAACTTTCACTTTGAGAAAGTATTTGAACTACAATATTTCTGATATTGCCGAATAGTCCATATGACCCTGTAAATATTACATTTTTATCGCAGTAGTTGTATTAGCTTTTTTTTTAATTTTGTAAAAAAATTATTCGGCACAGATTTGAAACTTTAAATAAGTTGCAAAAATGTATAAACGTTTAGAAAAACTAAAACGCAACTGGCCATTGAAAAGAACAATTTCCGAATACGACATTTTCATCGGGTATCCCTTATATTAAAATATTTTCTTTTGAAAAATATTTTGAACTGTAATCGATACAGACTATGCGGATACTGCTTTAAATAAAATACATTTTCTTTCAGAAGCGGTGTCCAAACTTAACAAACTAGATTCCAACTATTCCTACTTCGATTTTATTGAGAAAATTTATACCGAACAACTGCAACTTCGCCCAATTACACAATGGAAATTTTTACTAAATATTTCACACGAATAAAAATGCATTTTCCCAGCAATGAACTTTATACGTATATTTTTCTTTGTGAAACTTTTATACATTCGATACTGAGAGTAGCAAAAAGTTGCATAATAAATTAATTAAAGCAGAAATTTAATATTCAATAACTTATAATCAAAGTAATAAAGAACATGTTTTGGCACAATACGAATTTAATGATTAATAAAATATTATAATTACTCAAAGCACTAAATTTTCATTAATATCTTAGCTTATTTAACAAGCAAACGGCTTTGTTTATTAATTTATTTACCACGAACTACTAGTTACTTCTCTGAAAATATAAATTTAATATATTTGTGAATAATATTAAATTTATATAAATTGATTTAATAATAAAAATATTTTGGGAGTGTTACTATGTTTCTACATTCATCTGTAGTATTTATTATTAACATAAACTCATTAAAACTATTACATTTCAACGTTAAATTGTAATATGTTCTTAGCTCCATTGTTTATTTGTCTGACTTTAATCTTATTCCTTGAGGACAAACGTGGTATAATGGGCTCTCTCGGATGCTAAACGTGCGTTCATTTCATTGTGATCACCCATCTGCATCCAACCGGGATATGGATGCACATGCTGAGCTGCAAGGGGTTAAATGCATTGAATTTACTATCTCTCCGCATAACAGGATTTTTCGGATGTAAAATTTATCCATTGAAAAATAACAAACGTGCAATTTTTACAGGTTGATTGTCATTCGTTAAACTGAATCCCACGAAAAAAATGGTATATTTTAAATTGGACTATTGTTCGCATTGTGTATATATCGGCGATTTCATTTTATTGAATGTGTGTGGAATTAATGGCTCTATCATGTGTTTGGCCATAGTAAATAACCGCGTTATTGCAGATGGGTTAGATTATAATGGCGGCTCATTAAGGTTTGTAATGTATTTTGGGCGAGTTTCTGAGAGCGCCATAAAGATATCATCTCAGGGTATAATATGAAATATATTATGTGCTCAGACCTTAAACTAGTATTTGGCAAATATTTTATAAAATTCCACCACGATCTTATCTAAATTGGTGCGCATACGTATGTAGATGATATTATTTACCATCTTTACCATCCACGTATGTCGGTATTCGTACGCCTATATAACACGCCAGTTTTCCGACAAAGCTTATAAAGCCGGAATATTGCTATCTGTTTGGTAGCAACATTAAGCTTTTATCGCGAGCTTTGAGAGAAAGCTTTCACATAGAAGTCCATTTCGAATATCAAACGTTACGCGTAGTTTTCCTCGTTCGCATATTGAATAGATATTCGTGCCGTGCAAATAAATACATACGTATAATCAAAAACGTAATTCACAGAAAATCGAATGAATTTTCACCAAGCAAACGGATACATGTTTATTCAAAATGTTTATTTTATAAACATTTGTGTACTAACGGCTATATAGAAAATTTAATTATAAGCATGGAATTATTATTGTTCAGGAGTTATATCAATATTGATTAAGCGAGTGCCGTGTTTCCCCATAAATAAGACTTAACATAACCCCTAATGTATTTCTTTCGAATGCTGGTAATATCTAAAAGAAATGCTGGTAATAAACTAAAATAAGGTATATTTAACACCCTGTAACAAATAATCGCGTAAAAAGAAATGTGCCAAGTTTAGCAACCTGTTTCGCATTTAAATACAAAAGGGAAATAATGATTCACATTCAGTCTGGGATTTTAAAGAATACAAAATATAAATATAAATAAATAAATGATCAATCGAAATATAATACATACGAGATTGTGTATGTATTAAATAACGAACGACGTGTAATCTTATATGAAATTTGTCTTTCAGGTTTAAGAAACGCTTGATTTAATGAAAATTGAAATAAAATACTATTTTGACTATCAGACAATATTAGTGCAAAAAAAGCGTTGTGCCATTCGAGTTATTTATGAACAAAAAAGAAATTGTTAGGATTTCTAAAGATGAGAATCACATAACTTTTTACTATGAGAGGATGTATCTCCACATTGTCTATATCACGATAATCTCACCCATCAGGTAGATGCGAACAATTCTATGAAGTGAAAATGTTGACCAGATCAGAAACTATTATTTCTAGAGCTAGGAAAGTGCCCTGCAATGGAATCACAGTAAGACATCACTTAATTTATTACTTTTGAAAAACAGTTGAAACTATCTATATCTAATCATCATAAACATTGCAGATGGTCTTAGTGGCTTTATTTAATTTCGATCATTTATTATTTATCAATCTGGCCTTGGGATTTTTTTGCTAGGTATCTACTGTATAAAGTATCTACTGAAACATTTAACTAACAGAGCTTCAAGACTATATCAGCAATGACATGTTAAACGTTCTGTCACGGCGGCTCTAAAACAACCGCTTCTTCCGAAGAGGGTCTATTTATAATAGTAAATAGACCCCAAGCATTTAAAATCATGATATTTAACCAATTTTTTTTTTTTAAATTAATTCTTCTAAGAATAAAGATATCGTGAAATTAACCCCCACATTGTTTATTTAAAAGCACTCCGCTTACTATTCTCAGTGATAAAGCGCATCTATTTATAGACATGCGTCATACAAGTCAATATATTGATGAATTCTTCATCTCATCAATATCTTGACTTTTGTAAAAAATAAAGTGTTCTAAGAATAAAAATAATTATTCATAATATGCTTTATAACAGGGGTAAGCAACCTTTTTTTACAACGGGCCATTTACAAATTTAAAAATGTTGCGCGGGCCG
>JAGXCT010036329.1:0-17482 GCA_022495035.1 Philopotamus ludificatus | reverse complement strand
GGAATAAATATTATAAATAATTATTTAACTTTGTAGTCCCCAATTGCGGAAAAAAAATAAACACAACAATATCCGATTCTGTTAGCATAGGCGCGATGTTTTGTCTCGCTCGTGTACGAGTGCGCTTGTCATTTATAAGTCATATTGATTAGTTAAAAATCCAAAATATCGACCAAATTATGATTAGTATATAATAGGTTTTTATTTTTGTCCTTAGTATAATTTATTTTGAAAAAAAATCCAAACATTGATGAAAAATTCATCAATATATTTACTTGAAATGCTTGATGTCTGTTTTCCATTATAAATGGACTCCCTTTGGACGATATGGTTCGGACCGACGATCTGATTCATATTTTTTGTTAAGATTTTTTAGTTGGCAAAACAAAAGTCACTAAGAAAAAATCCTAGTCTAGATAAAACAGAATTTAGATATTTATTCGGTTCCGCAATGAAACAAATAGTTATGTAATAATTATCTAAAAATACTTTAGTATTTTTCAATAGTCTTTGTAATAAGTTCTTAAATTTATTTGAGTTAATAAAATAGACAGCAATATTTAATCAAAAATCAAAGTAAAATTTAAATTAAAATTTTTAAAAAAACATTATAATTGTAAAATTTTGTAAGGACTTTTACTGTATTTTTCAAAATAAATATATTTTATTTTAAATAAATATTGATATTACTAACAGAATTGCTTGACCCAAATTCATGACAAATCCCACTGCAACTTGTCAATTATTGTTAAACCCAACAAATTTGCTCAACATTTAACTTCCCATTAAATATACATGTACGACATACCTTATTATATAAGTATATTATAATTAATAATTATATAAATTTGTGAAATTTAGGTTTGAATAAATAAAATGATTAAAAGCAAAATGCATTTAAATTCTACGATATAATCTAACCTAGTGCTACCACAGCTTTTCTAATAAAGCGCACGTATTAGTAATTGACACTGCTTTCGCACGAAATCGAATTCATTTACTTTTGATTAAAGCCCGCTGTGAAGCTTTTCCTAGTTTGTTTTTGGCGAAAAGCGGTTTTCTTCCCATGGGGCGTTACCGGCAAATTTGTAAATTTAAACGCTCTACATACGTGCTCATGATGAGCTCATTACTTGTAAATTAAAGTCGACTGTTACGACGTAAAGAACAACAAGGATTTTCCTCATTAGCCTCTTTTACTTTGTTTTACGAACTTGTGGTCTCGTAATAGCAACACCCTCTAAGGCGCCGTGTGTGAAAACGACCATGCAGATATTTTCCATTTATATTTTTTATTTCAAGATAATTCCATATATAACGTATTAAAATGAATAGAACACAATTTCGGATGAAATTAAAGAGACATGTTAAGAAACACGACACGAATGTGAAAACTCGACTACACAAGTTCCTCGGAAGCGGATGTATTGTTGATCATTCTGCAGGCACAAACTTGGACTTGGCTTCAAGACTTGATAAAGCTAGTGAAACTGCATGCTGTTTAACTTAAACTGGACTACCATAATCTAATCTCTTTAGAAAACTTATATAAAACAAGTATATTTAAAAAAAAGTTAAACACACGTTGTGGACAAACCGATCTGTGACCAACGAAATGAATATCGTATCATCGGTTATTTTTCACGTTGTAAAATGTAAATTGTTGGAACAATGCCCGCGTCGACAATACGTCTGTCGTACATTGTGGAGCTGTACACTGCGCCAAATTAAAAATTGCGAAACCGCCAAGCGAAACATTTTCGCAAACAAATAATCCCGTCGCCGAGTGTAAACACGGCATTAGCGTATCCTCGTTCGCAGGCTTTATGATTGCGTCATCCGGTGTTTGCGCAGGCAAAATTAATCGACGGATTCCATCTCATTGTTAGGTTCTTTGCGGCCTAAAATTAAAATAATATTTAATATAATAGTTCTCTCTAAATATTTTTAAGATCTTTTACGGTTACATACTCTCGTGAGACGTTCTAGTTTGGATTTCTGTTAATTACTCTTGTAATTAAAAAAAAAAAACACCGATGATATTTTAATCTTAACCGTTTCGATGCCACGTGTCTGAGAACGAATCTTGCCCTCTGTGCCACACTGTTTTTTACCAAATTATTTTTTTGGCAAGGTAATTTGTATACATTATTTTACCGCTATACATATTATAATAATTTCCCATAGGAGATCTATGCAAACTTGAGAATTAGGATATGATTTTTGTAAATATTTATAATAATAATAAAATAAATAAAAATCAGAACACAAAGTGAACTTGTATTATTAAAAAAATGCAGAGTATACAGGTAACCGCCAGTGCAGATTTGTTATATCGTGACCTTTAAAAAAAAAGTAAAATTCGAAAAGCAGAAGAGTTTTGATTATAGAAATGGATAATTTATAGAGCATTCAGCTAAAGGACCTCAATTTACTTAATCAACATCATATTCCTGTGAATATACAAATTAGTCTTTAGGATAATTAGAATCATAACATGAAGGAGAATAAGATTTCAAAGCAAGCAAATATTGGTTTGATCGGACAAAAAACAATAAAACTCGCATAGCCTTAAAATAATTGATAAATCAGCAACAGTCTTTTGGTATTCCTCTTTCGGAAGCGGATGCCACGTATGGTAATTTTTATAAAGAAAAATACTGTTTCTGGATTAAATGGAACTAAGAATCATCTTACTATTTTCTCGGCATAAATGCATCCTCAGAATTGAAATTGAAACCATTTTTTATTAGAAACACTTTGTGCCCTGAAAAGTTATTCGAAAAACAATTCACCAGTTTGGACAAACAAGGAAATCTAGATTTTTTTAGCTACGTGAAAAAAAATAAACGAATTGTGTTTAATAATGTTTGTTAATTTAATTAAGTATTTTTCAAAATTTAAAAATATTTTTTTACGAAATTTCATTTAACACGATCTTCCCATAATAAATAAAGTACATATAAGTTGTAAATATTTCAAAATAAATACATAATAAACATAAAAAAGTATGTAAGAGAGAGAAAATATTAAAAATATATAATGAATAAAATAATACTCCACTAAATTGAAAATCTGCTAGTGTACTATTTTTTTGATACATTTCTGTACATCGTATGTGCGTTTAGCAAATATAAATCAAAATACGAAATGCAATATTTTTATACCATTACATCCGTACACGTGTATGTGGAACATAATGTACGTGGAACGTCCCTTGGCGACCGCTGAGCCAAGGTACGTCATCGACATTACTGAAACCACGCGCGATTTATTGGTTAGGATTCATATTTATATTTTACATGGTTATCTGTGTTTATAAGCTAATTTTTAACGCAAACACAATTGCTTAACTCCCTCTAGTTTACATGTAAGAACAAGCTAAAGTTCGAAAGAATTTCGGTCATGTACGTGATGCGCGTGGCACTGAAATGGTTAATGTACTGACATAATATGTTTAAAATAAGTAATTAAAATAGATATAGAGATAAAAATTGCTTGATCTGTTCCACTCCGTGGGCAAGACGTATTGGCCCAAAAGATCTTTTAGCAAACAATTTAAACGATTTTTTTTATATAATTTATAAAAATAATATCTTTTTGTAAATTAGATATTAGATCAAACATAGAATATCTCTTTTAATATATTTGTAAAAAAAATATAATGAGAGTAATTCATAAATTTGACTAAAAGTGAAGAGAGCGTTAAAGGTTTTTGCTCATATATGTTTAAAATAAATAAACGCTTATATTTTAAGACAAAATTAGAATCCTTTTTATGGATGAACTAAATTATTCTTCTTTGAGTACCTTTTCCGTTTCCAGACGTAGGCAATCTAAATGTTCTTATTTTGTCTCAATACATTATATACAGAATAATGTGTCCATAGTAATCAATTTTACAGGTTTTATATATATTTTTATTTTTAGCATAGCTATCCTATGCTATGCTATCCTGCTATAAGGTATATTGACAACTTTACATAATAATTTATAAGCATTTTAGATGTACAAACAGTAGCATTGTAACCAATTTATAGCATAGAAATAGAAAATATCATTTAAATAATACATTAAAGCAATACATTAATATACGTACGACAACTAGTACTTGTGGCAAATATTTAAAAATATCATAATTTAGTTATCAGTTTAAATATTTATTTTTGGTTTATCAGATATGACCTACTGTTATTTTTAAGTGGAACTTTTACGGAATAAAATAATCTTATTTAAGATTCTACCAAACCTCGCTATTATTTTATTTTATATTCCCTTCCCATTTAATTTTAACTTTTGAAAAAGTTTTTTTGTTATATTACACCTCTGATAAATTTTTTAAATTATTTTTCAAGGTGCTCTAATGTGGTTTTCGAATTCCAAAACTTTTTTAAACTAGAAAAATATATTTAATACGCATAATTATTTTTCTAAAACTGTAGTATAACTAATATTTATTTTTAAAAATACGAGAGAAAAGAATTTCTTACAAAGGTATCTATACAAACACAAACAAAATTGAAAAGTTTAACTTATTTGAACTATTAAGGATTTTTCTTGTCATCGAATTTTATTTTTTTCCTAATAATTTTAAGATTGAATATTGAATATTATATAAACCATTTCTGTATATATATTTACTATTTTTATATATTCAAACACAATTTCCCCTATTTATTATTGATATGCTTTTATTACAAATTATAAAATGCAAACAGAATCAAATCAAATTTTAAAAACAAACAATTAAGTGAGTTTCCAAATGTTTTGTAGAATTGCGTAACAAGAAGACCTTGTAAAAAGATATGTACATATTAAGTATTTATTTATATAGTAAAGCCCTTAATTTAACTTTGTATATAAAACTTGTCGTCGGGACTCCGGCGGAGTTTTGGGGTGACTTGCGAAAGATACTAATTTCAACAGTTAGGCGTCTTGTATACATAAATAATTAAATAAAAAATAATGAGATTATGTTTAAATAATATAAACAAACTTATTATTATTAATCTACTTTCCATCGTGTCTGAGGAACATGACAATGTGCATGATTCCCTTTATGAAGGAACATGTACCTAATTTTCATGGGAGTAATATTTTTTGATACCGAAGAACACTGCTCCCAATATTTAGGATTTGGAGGATTGACGTTGGTTTTTTTAATTTCAAGACATTATCTAATTTAACAATTTATCCAAATTAAAATTTAGAAATATTACATGCGTTCATATATCTGCAAATAATACTGTGTATTCAGTAAAAGTCTAGGTGCTCGAAGTTTTATTAAGTATAAATATATAGAATTTTTATCAAACAAAACATTCAAACAAAAACCTAAAAAAATATATTATATATTTCGGAAAAAAGTAATTTTTCATAAATATTATGCCATCAAGTTCATGGTAGAGGCAAATTTTCGTCGTATGTAGGTCAATAATAAAAAAAGTTTATCCGGAGACCTTGCGAAATCAGTAATATTGTGTTGTATTTCGGGAACAAATTTCTTATTTCAATAGGCGAGGGCCGTCCACATCCGTTGTCCGACGGTACGGAGGTCCAAACCTCGACTTCATTGACAAAGCACACGGAAAAGCTTCCACAAAGTGTGCTGATTCAATTTTTTCCATGAAGGAAGTTGTTAAAAGCGTCCCTTGACTTGAATAGTCGAGTCATGACTGGTGAACTAATAGAAAACTCAACCACATCGATACCGACGCCAGAAATCGACTATGTTTTCCCACTTTGTCAAGCAATATCCTATCCCAACTCAAATTATAATTTAAATAAAAATAATCCTGTAACCAACTGCTGCAGAATACTTTAGATACTATAATATTTTAGTGTTTCGTATTCAGAAAATAATAAATTAATAATACATTTTAATGTTTTTCGATCCGTTTTTGTATAAATATGCATGTTATCTATAAACAAGTGTCATAACTTATATGTAACAGCCATATTTATGACAAAGATATGTTATAGACCAATATTAGCTGTCCATGGTCTACAGTGCAGGATAACCCATGCCGTTTGAGAAACAATTATTATATTAACAAGGGATTTGATTCCCGCACGAGTTATCAGCAATAAAGTTCGACCTGAGCCGTACCATATGTACAATCCTGTTATCCCGTTTTAAACTTGACAAATTTTTACGATGTATTATAGCTGGAGATGGAAGTAGTTGCTATATAATAATCCTGTATGACAAAAACAATAGTTTTCTTCCGGGAAAGTATAATTTTTAACCCCATAACCAGCCCTCTCAATAAAGAAGGTTCTTCTTAGTGTATGGTGGGATTCTCCGGAGTGATACAATTTAAGTTTCTTAAACCTGGAGAAATCGTTACAGCGATTATGTATTATGAACAACTCAAAACAGTGAGAATTTTGCATCATGACAACCCCAAGCCTTACGCTGCAAAATTGATATATGAAAAAATAAGTGATCTTGAGTTAGAAATTTTAACTAATCTTCCATATTCATCAGATCTCAGGCCGTCTGACTATTATATATTTAAGCTAATGAAAATAGGTAACATAAAAGAAAAAAATGTTGACGATGTAAAAACATTTATTAAAAAGTTTACTCGTCACGGCGTATCTCAGATGCCCCAAGCATTTCAAGTCAAGATTTTGATCAATCTCCATCAATATCTTTATATTCTATTAAAAAATAGATTATTCTAAGAATAAAATTAGTTATTTATAACATGCTTCATAGTTTAGTTGATATTTTGAAATTCTTAACTAATCGAATGAACCAATTTTTTTATTCAATCAATATGACGCGTAAATGACAACTCTCTCGGCAATGTCTCGCTGTAGATTGAGCTCTTTTAGTACGTGTCAATCGCACTCGGCACATCATACCGGATGCGAACGAGGAAAAACGTCGCATAGGTGGCAACAGAAGCGAATATTTTTAGATTTTTTGTAATTGCGGGCAATTATGGACAATAATTATTTGTAATATTCATCTTTAGACAAATACAAAAGTTTGTAGTATTTAGGTTTTATATTAAAAGTGTTATTCGAAAAAAATCTAAAACTTGGGGTACCCAATATCCTTAGGCACTGTTAGAATGAAAAACGAAAATAGCTTTATAAAATGTAATTTAAAAAATTGTCTTTACATAGACCAAAGATCATTGATAATGAAAGACACTATTTTGTAGATAAATATTTAATATATTCCTGTAAAAAAATGCTTCTCGAATGATAACAAAACTTTTGATTATTTTTCGGTCGTCCTGTGTATAATAAATAAAATTCATTTGCATTTATATAATTATTTCATGCTGAATTAAATTCTAGGTTAGACAGAATTCATATTTCTATTGTGAGCCAAAAAAAAGAAGGCAAAAAAGAATGGCCAAAAATGCGATGTCAAAGCTATCGACAATTAGGTAAAACAGTGAGATATCTGAAAAGACAAATAAACGTTTAGTGCAGAGTTTGGCATTCTAAGACCGCCACTGACTTCACCGTAGTAGCTGCGATGCGATATGCAGAATGCAGAAAATCCTGGAAAAAACAAAATCAAGAAGATTGGGAACGAGAATGGTCCCAATCCTTAGACATGAGGGTACTGACTGAATAAAAGAAATTCCAAATTCCGCACATAGTAAGTTAATCGATAAAAGTACATTTTAATATGTAATATATATATATATATATATAGATATAAACTATATCTATATGTCTTTATATTCTAATAAAAATAATGTAATGAGTTTCCACAGAAATTAAAATAATAGCATTTTCTAAAGTTCTTCGTAGCTCGAATGATTTAATCAAATAATTATCGCCCCTTTAAACGCACGTTTGATTTGCAGAATCCCGATTGTTTCACGATACGATTCGCAATTTCTAAACTATCAATTGAGCTGATCGCCCCGTAAATATCACCATACGCCATTGCCATGTATGCTGGGTGGTTCAATCAGATAAACACCATGACGCCGTCCGCTCGTCCGACGCAATATGAAACCGAGTTTATGGCGAACGTTGCTATGGCGAGGCCGACGCAATTCGGCGTTGCGCAATGTTGTCGGTTGCATTTAAGCTACGGCCCCCCGTTTGGGCGCCGCTATTTACGACTGCACAATGGGGTTCGGACCTGGACCTCTTCCGATTGAACGGAAATGTTGCGACTCGCAACAACATGCATTCGCCCCCGTACAATGAACGAAATCGAATACCATTCGACCGAATTTATTATGGCCGCGTGTATTTGTATAATTCCGGCTTTAATCGGGTTGTTGGACTCTAATCCGGTCATGGAATCGGAGTTTCAAGTGCTACGCTCCTCGTAATACGAGAATAACAATCATGATTTAGCAGCAGTTAATACAACAATGCAATCAACAATAACAATTTAAATGAAATGTATCTGTAGAAATATTTAAGCCTACCATAAGCATTGATACATTTTGCATAAACTTTGAAACATAATATCCGGTAAAGTAAACATTCGTAATTAATAAAACATTGTTACTACTTTTGAGTAACGGAAATTGTCAACCGGAGATAAGAAAGCGAATAGGATGACTAAAATTTGAAAAAAGGGGGATATCCGAAAAGACAAAAAAACGTTTAATGAAGAGGATGGTATTATCAAATTTTAATTACGGCGTAGAAACCTGAACCATAAAGAAAAATATGAAAAAGAAGATTTTTGTTTTTTTAAAATGTGGTGCTGGCGACGTCTGCCGAGACTACCATGGACCGCTAAAAGCACAAACGTGTCTGTCCTAAAAGAAATTGGGAACTACAAAAAAGACCGACTTTCGAGCATATATCTTAAAATAATTCTTCGATACTTTGGTCATCACCCCGGAAGAAACAATAGCCTAGGCCTAGAGAGAAACTCCTCGTCGCTCTTGAAAACGTACAAGGACGCAGGGGAAGGGGCAGGGCGACCTAGTGAAGACCGCTAAAGGCTCTACCGTAGTAGCTGCGATGCGGGATGCAGAATGCAGAGAATACTTTAAAGACAAAGTCAAGATTTTTCGAAACATGAATGATCACGACCCTCAGACATTAGATCCTACCGACTAAAAAAAAACTAATATTTGTAACTTTTAAATGATTAATGGTTTTATGATTAGATCTTATAACATGCCAGAATTCCTGCGTAAAAAAACACATTATAATAATTTACAATTAGAATTCCTGCGTAAAAAAACACATTATAATAATTTACAATTCATAGATGATTTCAGGAAAATATATCAAAGGAAATACGACAAAATAATTTTGACATTTTTATCTGATATCTAACTAAAATCATATTATGGATATAAAAAATATACAATTTTGATTTTGGACTTGTCATCGCACAGTACATTTTTTTTTGATTTTTTCTAGAAATTAATATGTTTGTATAAAGTAATTTTGGAAAAACGATTGAAGTTGAGTTTGGATTATTTTAATAGTGTATTCAATTAGGCGTTTATAAAAGAATTAAATACATATTATATTTAAATAATTAAGAAGAGTCATATTTTAAAAACAACAGTTTATAAATTGATGTTTTTCCCCTTAATGCTAATTTCAGAGATTTCTACCAAAAGAGTACCATAGAGATATCACGTAATCGGACTACAAAAAACTATTTGTTACTTAAGTTTAATATAAGTATGCAATATATGGTTAAAATTGTGATTTATTAAACAAAATTTAAAAAAAAACAAACATCAATATAAAAAATACATATTAACATTTATTGTTATTTTTTTTTATTTTTGTCTAAAAGTATTCACTTTTGTGATATCGCGTAAATTACTCGGAATGGAGTTCGAGATAACGGTTTTATAATTATTATTATTTATGATACTATTTTATCTGTGCAAATTAAAACAAAGATTAATGTAACACAATATGTTTACTTTTTAGTATAAAAATATTTGAACAACGAGATAATCGTAAAAAAATAGGCAATAAAATTCTTGCTTGCTCTTGAATCGGCAATTTGATGTAAAATTGTTAAACTCCGAAATTCAATTATTATTATTACATCAATCAAATCACTTTTGTAATGGAATTCAGATAAACACCGTATTTCTTACAGGGATTTTCTTAGCACTCCCAAAAAAAATCAAGACCATGATGCACTGGGAGCGCCTTACGGATGCAAAGGGTTCACCGTTTTAATATGACGGGGCCAATAATTTGTTATCTGTACATATAGATTTAATAATATTTAACTCAGCTATGTCTTTTGAGGTTTTAAAATGTTATTATTTGAATAAACTCATGATAAATTAACGAAAAAATACAATATTCAGGGGCAACCCGTCTATGAACACTGCGGAGCTGCAGTACCCCTAAGAAAATTGAGAAAAAATATTTTACCTCACCCTATCTTTTATATTTGAAATAAAATATATGAGCAAAATATATATTTTTAATTTTTAATATTCCGCAGCACCCCCAAATATTTTTCCCACGGGCCGCCACTATTTTTTTCTCTAAATATACTAATATTAAGGATAAGTTTAAAATAGCGGTATTTCTCTTGGTGGCATTTTGCCGGAACAATATTCTTTTATTTCGTTAACAAATTGCTAACATATTAATTTATTTACATATTTGAATAATGAATCTGCATATGGTTTGATATTCTAAAGATGCAGTGAATAAAGCATATTTTTTTTTATTTTAAAAATAAAACGGTCGACATGCATTCGTTATTTTACCTATGACTTTTTTATGATCGAACCAAACTAATACTATATATTAATATATAAACGCTAGAAAATAATCTTGCAATATCTCTAAAAATGTAAATTAACAGGTAAGTTAAAAAACGATTATTATGTTATTTATTTTTAAATAAAAAGATGTACAATTCTATTTTTTATGAGATTTATTGTATACTTCAATTAACAAATTTGGATATAATATTCCAAAATTATGTATATTTTAAATTGCAAACATTGTATAAGTATGTACATTTAAAAAGTGTACTCTTATAATTAATAAATATTTTTTTGAATATATCATTAATATCAATAATATATCTAATTTAAATCATTATAAATAATATTGCAAATATACTAATTTAATTAAAAACCCGTGATTTTCAACGTCATTAAAAAATAAAGTCGTTGAATTATTCCTAAAAATTGTACGGTTAAAATGGCACGTGCAGACATATGTGCTGAAATTGAACACGTTAATATATTGTATTCTGTTATATAATCTATACAGAATTTATGCGTGGGTAAAGGAATACGTATTCAAAAGAAACTTTATTATATTACAATAAATATGACTGTGAAATTGGAACAGAATTGTACATTTCAAGATACTTAACATGAATATGAAATTTAGAAGTAAAATACGTAACGCGAGCTGGGGGGGAAAACTCTGTTAAAAGTTTAGCGGTTATGGGGAGATATGTATCCAACTTAAACATATGTATTTATTACTGAGTTTTTTAAATTAATTCAAATATGTATTAATAATATTAACATGAAAATTGTCGGAAGAACACATATTGTTTTTGGCAGAATCAAATCCTTTATCCTGGTAATATCATAAAAATATGAATAAAATATTAAATTCAGACGATATAATGTAATCATTTATTTTTGCAATCCAGTCGTACTTCCATGATTTTTCTATATACATTATTTTAGAGGGCCATATCTTGTTTGATAAATAAACATTAAAGGCGCACGAGTTTATTTGGAAAACTGTATGGAAATTTATAAAATAACAACAATGGATGTATATTTTATACCGATAATAATTTATAATAATTTATAAGCCTAATATGTGATTTGTGATTTAATTTAGATTAAAAAATGGATTTTCAATATCAATGTCATAAGATTTTTCTTTTAAAATTTAATTTAATCGTGTGTCTAAAATTAATACTATTATATTAATAGTCAGACTTATAACAATATAATTAATTTATTTAATCATAAACATTTATCGGCATATACAAACAGAAATATTGTGTAAAATAACATACAAAAAGCTTCTCTAATACTACCAGCTTGCAGTATCACTAACTAGTATAAATGGATATTGGAATAGAGATACAAATTTATATTGCAATAAACAGGAAATATGAGTTTTAAGTGGCTCAGTAATTACTATGTAGTCCCCATTTACCATCCTTGCACTATACCTAAGGTGACCATTTATTTTTCACTTCAAAACGGGACTACTTCTTTTACGACTAATTTTAGCATCTATTTACCGTTTATTTCATAGTTGTATATTTAAGTTAAAAGGTTAAATATACACATAATTCACTATTAAGTATACAATTTTTTAATGGAAAACATTTTAAAAATACGAAAATTCATTTAAAGTAATTTTAAAATTGATTATAGGATATCATAGAACACGTTTCAACGAATGATGGCTTTTATCTTATTACGATGATCGTTGACAACTAAATTATAAGTATTTTTGAAGCGTTCTGCATCTACACTATTTATAATACAGGACACCAATGACAGCATTAGCAAATTCTACATGTTTAATTTTTGGGGTAGGTAAAAACTAAAGGATATGTAATTTTCCCCAATTTTAACATTTGAAATATAATTGTTAAAAAATTGAATTACCTTCTAATAATTGTTGTTATTGTTAAAAATAGTGGTAAATTTTTAAATAATAATAATGTGTCATTGATTTGAGAACTGTATTTCCTCACAGATAAATTAATGAGTTTAATGCTTTGTAAAAAAGATTAGTCTCATTCATACATAAATGACATTTAAATTTTGTTAACTTCTTACCGGATATCTCCATACATCCAATTTTTTTAAATTTTGTTAACTTCTAACCGAATACTCCAACATATAATTACATTGAATTTTTATTGTAATTATATCGGATTCATATAATTCAGATAGGTATGGGCTTTTAAGAAAATGTATATTTCTTTATAGTTCTTATATTTATTCATGAAAAAATAGAAATGAACAAGTGAAAATAAATATTTTAAGTAGTCTTATTTTTTGCTTCAACATATTTGGCGTTGATTTTGAATAAAAATGAAATTCTTAGCATGATTTCTGAAAACTTACTTTTTTAATTATCATGGCTTTGAGAACTTCGAATTTCAATTGTGTTTTTTCGCTCGTCCGTAACTTCTTTATAAGGGAAAAGACCATTTCGTAGTGTTGGGCAGACAAAATATATTCAATAATTATTTAAAAGTTCGTACGTTTCATATTATTGGTGTTAAAGTGTTTGAACAGTTCCACCCATTGATTTTTGGTGAAAACATTCCCCGTGTTCCATTCTGTCACTTTTTCTGGTGTAATGTATTTAGAAATGAGTGAGTGACCCTTATCAAATACTTCTGTGTCTTGTTTAGAATTAATAAATCCTTTACACTTAATTCATTATTATTTCTTTCCATTTAGGTAGATTGAGTAAATTTGCAAATTTAAATCTTTTTAATTCTTTAAAGAACACAGTCCGCTGTTCCAAATATTCTTTGCTTATTTTATAAAACTCAGCAGCTGTAGTATTCTTATATTTTTCTTTAACACCGCTGCAGCTACTTTCTTACAATTTCGCAATTAAATTACAAACGGAGTGGGAAATAAATACAGTACGGTTTAGTTTCTTTCTGAAAACGAGACATTTCGGCGATACGAATCTGTTCCTGGGGACAACGCGAAAAGCTAGCTGAAAACAAGACGGTCCCGTTCAAAACAGGACATATGGTCATCTTAAATATAACCTAATCATCTCTGTTTTTGTTGTTTGAATAACGATTAGTTTATTTTATTATTTTTAAATCAATACAAATACCGGCGGCGAGAGCTTTGATTCCATTCCCCAAATTTATTTTTTTAAATTGGCGATTCGGTGGCCAAACCAAGCGTCAAAATTTGCCGGCCGATCAATTTCATCAGGCCGACCGCAAATCGAACTTTTGATTGCGCTGATTAAGTCCTGTAATTAATTTTGTTCAGGTCTTCCGAATTTACAACATCAATATTCCGAGCGGGGAACTTGGAACTTCCACAATTCTGTCGAGGCTTTTATTGGCGCCCGGGCAATAATGGAGTGTCAGTGGAACAAGTTCGTTTGCATTGTAAATGAGCTTCGCTCAGAATATATTTTTGATTGTGTGTGCTTATATATCTAATTTGTGTCCTACACATTTATTTTTATTTTATTTACACTTTTTTGGAGATGCGTACTAACGAATGAAAACGAATATTTTATCCCATCCTCAGCTGACGCAATTTTTTATACAATTTTTTTTACGATTAAAATATATTGTATTTATGTTATCATGTCTAACAGAAGCTGTTTTTCTATTAAGGTAATTACTAAACATTGATCGTATTAAATACACATTACAGAACAAATGAAAGAATATAAATGAAAGCTAATTAACCATTATAACTATAAAGATTCTGTTAACGTTCCAAATTGGTTTTGACTCTTGTGATATTTTTAAGCTTCATCTATTATATTGTAGATGATAATTACAAAATTAACAATCCAATACATCATCCAGTTTGACGACCTTCTTCACTAGAAGCATTTTTTTAAATCAAAATTCTGATTTTAATTTTTTTTAAACCATCTCTGACATATTAAACGCATTTTTTTTCGTAGTATGAGGTGTTTTTTTATGGAACTCGTATATGAGACAGTTTTGCAAATAACTCTTAGGTTGAAAGCCCTCCATTAGAAATATGGCGAAGAAAAAAACATATTTCTTTTAAAAGATGATTTCTAGATGGTTACGGACCAAACGAATGTAATAAACGTATTAATGGTTCTATGGAAGAAACACAACTGATGACCAAACAGGTCCTTGTTTAAATCGTGACAATTCGCGACATTGTACATGATGTTTAGTAAAACTTCACTAAACAATGTTTTAAGTTATTCTTTTTCAAATTTTAAACGAAAATATTATCTAACAAAAGTATTCATATTAATCGCTCATCAATCATTTTGTGACTTCTCCTTTATCCCGATGATGAAAAATTCACGAAAGGATGAAGCTCTGCAAACATTAAAGAAATAAAGATGCTGAACTACTCAATTAATATATCGAAAATTGCATAAAAAATGCGATGTGTCCAAAGAAGCATCTAATTAGGACTACTATCTAGAGGAAAAAAATATTTTTAGAGAAAAGCAATAATATATTTATTAAAAATAAACTTTATAACTTAGCACCCACTTTAACTTACAGTTTAAATAATACAGCTTAGTCACTTAGTCTTAAGTAGTACATACATAAATGATTGCCAATCTTAATCTGTTGTGTATTCAGATGAGTTTAACTACAAACAAAGCAAGTTAAGAACATCGCACATATATGCCAGAGACCTATAAAGTTAATATATTTTCAAATTAACATAAAGTTAAATTATCCATTCGCTCTTTATTAATTCCGCGTCTATTTTGGCAATGAATTATGTTGTTTTGCGCAAATTACCCATTCGGCCGCTTTGCAAATACACTTCATTATAAACACCTAATAAAATGTTGTAATATGCCGTTTCAATGAATACACAACATTAAATTAACATTCAAATTCGTGTAAATTTTAACAGCTCCCTCTCTCTAACATCATCTGGCAACGGCTTTCGTCGAATTAAAAGCTATGTATTTCGGTAATTCGATCGTGACTATGCATATCAACACTGCAATAATATAATGCACTCGAATTAATTCCATATTTTGATTGAATATTGAAAATGATGATTGGAATTTTTTACACATGCATATATCATCTGTGATATTATTGGGATATTTTTGCGGAGGGCGTCTAATCTACACATGTGTGTATGTGCTTTATACGAATTTGTTGAAAGGGGTCCAAGGCATCATATTTCCCGTCGCGATAACCAGTCGTAAAGCTCTGGCTATCGCTTCTATCGAATGAGCCATTCCATCACAAAACTCCAGCTTCACTCCCCCTGCGGGCTTGTACCAAATTCCGGAATGACCGAAAAAAATCCACAAATCCAGTGGCAATGACATCCCTTCGTTTTCCGCGACTTGTGCCGCATGTGTGCGAATATTCCCCATTGTGACGTACAAATTTGCCATTGTTGTGGGGTGGAACAACAGACGCCACATTTATTACCCATAACGTTTACCAACTAATCAAAATGCACCCTAATATAATCGATACTGGAATGGGGAAAAATCAGTATTTTATTTGTCTATACAATTACTCAACATGAAACTAACTCTGATACTGTTTTTTTAACCCTGTGTGGAATTAAATCCCGCTCGGTAAAACATACGACAACTTTCGCATTTCTCAATCGTTGAGTGGCTGGTATTGTTGTCTTGTGGTATGATCATACTCTACAAGTTTTGAGATGTGTGAACTTCTAACAAAAGCCATTGTTGCTGAGCAATTGGCCTCTCGTCGACACTCACTTTTGTACAAACCCAAATTGTGAACCAAGCACCTCAAATCAAGTGCTTAAAATTGTGTTTACTTGTACATACTCGAACAAAATGTTATTATTTATTGATGGATTTACCAATAATATGTAAATTTAGTTTCATTGATATTATTTTTTTTTAGCAGTGAAAAAAATATCTAAATAATATATAAAAACTTCGTAAATATATGTTTTTATATATCTCGTTTAAAAAGCCAGGAATACCATAGTCATTTTCATTAATGATTCTATAAAGTCAATAACAATTGTCATAAAAACATAAAAAAAATGAATACTAAATAAAATTCGATGAAGAAATTTCATGATAGAAGATAATAATTTAATGATGAAGAAAACTCATTCAAGCTTTTTTTTAATTAAATCCAAATGACAACATGCACATTAGAAAAGGGTTATCATTTGTTCTGGCTTCAGGGAGTAATTCATGGTGCTTATCCTGCATTATGAGCCATCGTAAGAAAGTTTTTGATAGCTTTTTCATATTTATAACTTATGATAAGGGGATTTAGCGCAATTGCTAATTTTCTTAGGCAAAAAATTACATCGATTGCAAATCATTGAACGTGTCGATTCAAGACTATAACTCACTGATTTGAATCAAAATATGAAATAATTGCTGTTGGAAGCATTTTACTAGGTTTGAGTCTTTTTAAATGAAAATACTTATCTATATTGTTTTTTCAATAGAAAAATGAGTAAAAATTACATATATTTTCTTTTTTTTTACAATTGTCCCTACAAAAATACCTTCAAAGTGATTGAGCAACATGAGTCAGATATCAAAAACACATTTTAAGTTAAAAAAATTAGAAACATTTAATATTAGACAGACAGAGACGGTCTAAGGAAAACACAAAGCACGACAAAATGGGACAAACAAGTTTAGATATCAATAATCTTTACTATTAGTACTTTTACTATATATTAGTACTTTTTATTAAATGTTTAAAAAAATATTTTATTTCTACAGCCAAGTGTAAACGTTTAGAGTTAATGTTTTATATTTTTTAAATGTTAATTATAAGATATTTAAACTTTATTATCGAATA
>JAGXCT010036328.1:33467-58253 GCA_022495035.1 Philopotamus ludificatus | reverse complement strand
CAAAGGACTAAAAACAACTGATTCTAAAACTACTCTTTGAAAATACGACATGACTTGTTACTTCACCTAATATTATTACACACTTAAATTTTTTTTTATTGAGAACTACTCATATTGTTTAAATTATAGGGAAAATACACAACATACCATAAAAAAACATGTGAAAAAAATATATTAAAAAATTACTCACCGGAACATGCGTGTAAAAAATATTAACTCAACAATCAAAGTTGTATTATTTACTAGTGTCATGACTAGACATGATAACAAGAATCTTTTGTTATTGTGTAGTTAACTACGACTGAATTAAGATAGTACACGAATAGGTTAATATTATATCGAAATTTAAAATTTCTACGAATTCTTTATGAAACTATGTGATGCCAGGAATTGAAGTGAGAATTTTAGACACTATTACTCTCACATCCTTAAAATATGAATTATCTATAGTCATAAAAATAGAAATCAATTAAATTGAAATTCTCTTTTAAAGGTTTTAAAAAGACATTATATTTTTACGGACGTTTTTTAACAGCAATGTTTGGTGGAATGTATAAATACTGAATAACGAAACTAATGAAAAAAGTCTGGAATGTACATTAAATTTGATTAGAGATCTTAATGCAGATAAGTTTTAAAACAAACTTTATCATATTAAGATTAGTATCATATTCTTTTAGATTTTTAAATACTTTCATCCATTCTCGCGAAAATTAATTAAAAAGGATGTTTTTGAATAATGTATTAGTGATTTTTATGGCATGTAATCTTTTTATGCGATTTCTAAAACATTATAAAATTGTTATTTGATGTTTATTGTTTAAAATAAACTGTTATTCTATGCTAAATACCGCACAATATCGTTTTAATTAATTTTAGGAATCGTTTGTGCGCAACTTGAAACGCAAAACCATGAAGATTCCAGGGTTAAATTTAATGAATGCACATAATATTACAATATTCCTAAAAAAATACAGAAAAATCTTTATAAAACATGTTTATTTTTATTTGTTTTTTAATCGGTATAATGATATTAAAGCCGTTCTGTACGCCACCAAGCAGAGTGTTGACATGTGCTCTTTTGCCATTGCCCCCACTCCTCATTCTCCACCTGCCGCTATCCATCTTCTGCGCCGCCGGGTGCTCCTCCATCCTCTTCACTCTCGAAAGCCACTCGATGGTCCGAAATTTGCTGAGTCTCGCGACCTCTCCGGCCACTTCCACTTTTCACTGCGCCTTTTCCCTCATTTTCTTTTCGGTTGGAAAAACGAAGAATTCTTTTTTCATCACGATTCAATATTTACGTGTTGCAGAGGGTAAATTGAATTTTTCTAATAAAAACGCATTGAGCTCTCTTTCAAATCACCGTATTCGGGATTCGGAGCGAGTAATTTATTTTTTAAAACAATTTTTATTCAAATAACCCGCTTCGCTAGATAAAATATTTTCTAAATATCTCATATTTAAATACAAGATCATATTTCCGGTTGATGACTCGATAGGCGGGATTGATAGACGTGTCAGTCGAGTCCCGATGTAAGTTTGGTCTGCCAGAAAGTTGTGAAGGGCGCAGTACAGTGGGTGTCCTCGACACGCGGAGATAAGTCACGGTTTTCGTGCTTCTTACATCGACTCTAGTAATCTGTTTCCGTTATCTGGAGACCTCGTATGCTAAAGGGCGAGGCCCACATTCTATCAGTCAGACACTTTGAAAGTCATTGCCAAGTTGTTGCTAATCTCGATCGGCACATTTGTATACGGATCACTGCTTTTTCTGAGACGCCGGTGTAAACAAAACATTGCTTATATTATTTAAGATTAATTAATAATCTATTTATTATGCATATCTTAAATAAATAATAAAATACACTGCTATATGCAGGTCTATTTTTCATGCAATAAACATATGTTTTTTTTGTAGAAAATAAACATAGGCCATTCTGTATTATTAAATTTTGTGAATTTCTTTTGCGGAATGTAAAAATCTTGTCTAGTTTTATTATTTTGCCAATTCCAATCCCCGAAAGCAGGGAGAATACAAATGGCGTCGACGGCGTCTCGTCTACACGGGCCGAGACAAAGAATTTCTTCATTATGCATGTTCGGAATACGTTCTACTCCGGTTCATCTATCTGCCGACAACAGAATGGCAAAACACAAGTGGTATCGCAAATAATCACAGAATGCACAAAGAGGATTATGCGAACTCTGACTGATATCGCCGCGAGCTCATCAGCCTCGGGGTTTGTTGACACAGTGGGTTTATTTGCCCGAATGTAAATTATCTCACACTTTCGAAGGGGCCTGTTTGAGTTTGGCAAAGTCAAAGGTCAGTATTAGACTTGAACCTACGCGATCCAGCAATGGCCCTAGAGGATAATTTGCGTCTCCAAGACGAGCCGAATGCTTGACTAATTTCGGTGTTTGTTCACGAAATTCTCCCGTTACTGCGGTCCAGGGATTACAATTTGGGTTAAGTATCGCAAATATCCGAGATTGATGATACTGTCGCATTGGATGATTCGATTGCTGATTTAAGCCCATTCAATGCAGACCGAATGAATAAAATATTAATTAGTGATTCTGCATTTATAAATAGACGATTGATGGTTATCACGGCAATATCCCTAATTAATTTATATTAATTGAACTCCCAGCAGTACAATAATCGAGAATTATAGCCAATGTTCGGTGACTTGTAATGGCTGTTTCCTGTCAGCTCAAGCAAATTGCTCAAGTTATTGTCATTGTACGCGGACAAGTATTCATTGAACATATGGAAATCAATCCAATTTATTACTAGGAATGTTTTGAAATTGCATCCATCCGTTAATTTAAAAAAATCAATATTGACATAATCTAGTTTTTAAAATTGTCAATAAACATGTCAGCTCACTTAGACTATTCATTAAACTCCAGATAACAAGAATTGATAATATTTAATAGAAGGGATGGATTTTAACATTTAAAATCTGATTTCTTCTTCAACTGATTGCAAAATGTAATGCAGAATTTTATTGCCATGACTAACGCTTTATATATTTTATCAATACAAAATCATTTATATTATTATTAGATTTTACCTCAATTCACCAAAAATCGTAATTAACTCATTGCGTACCGGGGACATGGATTCCACGTCAAAAGCGGTTTTACGTATGTCCGGGGCGCGCTCAACACTTTTCAGCCGAATCTACGTGTTTGATTGGCTGTAACTTTTACAACGTTTTGTTTTTACAAAAAAAATATCTTTGGGTTAGATACTTCTTAGTTGTAGCAATATAAAAAAAATATTTAGAACTTGAGGAGATTTTGGGTAAATGCGACAACTGCATATAAAATCATTTATTCGAAATATTTGATGTTTCTTCTACAATGAGGGTGTTTAGAAATTGTTGAAAATAATACGTAGAGAAAAATTATTTGTACGGGTTGTCCTCGACTTACGACCGAAATACTTTCCTGGGCTTTGGTCGTAATTCGAATTCGTCGTAAGTCGAATTTCATACAAATTCTTTCGTCCATCTTGCTCCATCAACAGTAATGAAATACAGTAGTAGTCTTTTAAAACATATCCAATTTTATTTGAGTTGTTTGTTGTTTTTTTTCGCTGTATATTTCTTTGTAGCGAGCAAGATCTTCCTGAATACGGCGTTTCATACTCAAAAATCTTTCGTTATTCGAATCCTTTTTTGCAATTTTTTGCATTAATTGGTCAATTTGCAGGAACGCTGCTTCCATTTCTTTCAATACAATTTTTTTTAGTCTCTTCTTCAACCCATTGATTTTCGATGCATAATAATTCTTCATGTGTAAGATCTTCCAAATCATTTACTATAAGTTGGTCTATGTCTTCACGATCAATATTAACCCTTTGTACTCCACTGTCCATACGTATTGGACAGCCATTTTTTACTAGTAGTCTTAATTGTCCACAACGTGTGGACATTTTTCTTTAACCATTTTACACAAAGCATTTTTTAGCATTTCGATATAATTCGATAACAGGAATATGTCATAGAAGAGATAATAATTATTTTTAATTGAATTGAACCAATCAATTGTTTCTTGGAATGTAGGAAAAAAATATGTTGGGGTGAAGGTATAATGTACACTTTCAACGATATTTAGTATCTGTTGAACTGTTACTGAGAGGATTATATTTGTTAGGTGTTTCAATATTTTTGGATAACACGTTTTTACATCCTGTGTGCTTATAGATAATTATATAGTTAAATAGGTTAATTTTTAACATTTATAGCCCAGAAAATGTCCCGAGCTAGGAAGATCTCCACTGTCAATGCATTTGAAAGCAATGATGTTAGGTTAGGTTAGATTAGGTTAGGTTAGGTTAGGTTACATGAGTAAATTAGGAGAGATATTAGAACGATTGGAGTTATCTGAAGAAAAACATTTCATTTCGTTATTCAACAATAAATAACAATAAATACTACCAAATACCAAACAAATATCACCAAATACCACCAAATAACAATAAATAACAATAAATAACAATAAATAACAATAAATAACAATAAATAACAATAAATAACAATAAATAACAATAAATACCAACAAATACCAAACAAATACCAACAAATACCAACGAATAACAATAAATACCAATAAATAACAATAAATACCACCAAATATCACCAAGTACCACCAAATACCACCAAGTACCACCAAGTACCACCAAGTACCACCAAATACCACCAAATAACAATAAATAACAATAAATAACAACAATAAATAACAATAAATAACAATAAAAATAACAATAAATAACAATAAATGACAATAAATGACAATAAATAACAATAAATAACAATAAATAACAATAAATAACAATAAATAACAATAAATAACAATATATAACAATAAATAACAATAAATAACAATAAATAACAATAAATAACAATAAATAACAATAAATAACAATAAATAACATTAAATAACAATAAATAACAATAAATAATAATAAATGGTGTATTGTCCAGTATCAATAATAATTGAAATTCAAGATTCTTTTTCCTCATTTAAGCTTCTGCATCAGGTATAAAATATTTGTGAAACTAATTCTTAAAAATAATACTTGTGGTCCAAGCCTTTTTATTGGCTCTCCAATCAACAGGTAAATTCATTTTGTCACAACCTTTCAGTGATCGGGGGTTTTAAGGCCGATTAATAAACTGTGGCTTCATTATGAATTCTCCAGAAGAACATAAGAGTAAATATATTCTATCTTTTGTCACATTAAATCCCTTCGCACATTTTTCGCTTTTTGATATGTAGGTTCAATGAGGCATCTTTTCCCCGTATAATCCCGTTTCGTCCTGATTGAATATCTGGTCTGGTGTGTAGCCCTTATTTTTATAATTTCGGCGAATTCTACAATATTTTTTTTTGCAGATTCTCTGTCAGCAGGCCCAATTTCTTCTAGAGTTTTTATATTACGTAGTAAGGATCGCTTCTTAAAATTTTTAAACCATCCCCAATTAGCAGAAAATTCAACTGATAAAAGTAACGAAACAAACAAAATTGACAAGTCTCGATATGTTCTGTATGATTTGTCATGGCATCGCGCCATGGCCATACAAATCGAACATGTTAATTCATTTTTAATTATTGATTTTTTCTGAAACCGTGTTATATAAAGCGTGTTATACAAACATATTTCACAATTTATCAGCCCGTGTTGTATAAAACCGTGTTATATGAAGCTTGGGTGTATGTATTACATGATCCAGTGTGATAATTTAACCAATTTATTATATATTATTTTAAACCTAAACAGCAAATATGTGTATATATGCACTTATTAAAAATTGTAATTATTATTTCTGTATCTTGAACTAATTTAAATAAATTGTATGTTTGATATTGTTCACTAATCTAATTTGATCTAATTATTAATATTTATATTGTATATGTAAGTGAATACCGTTTAAGCATTGACTTTTAAAAAAAGCATTATTAGTCTGGTTCTAATTATTAAAAAATATATGGTAATAATATAACATAAAAAGGTAGAATTCAGTCAAATCTTCAATATCTAAAATTAAACGTGTTCTGTTGTCTTTGTATCAAACAATACATTGTGTTTTGTCCATAAAATAGATTCATCTAATTGTTATCCACCAAGGGAGATCATTTGCAAAAATCAATATATTCATATAAATATTTTAATCGGTTTTTCTGAAATACATACATGTGAATCTGACTTTGTAAAATTCCAATAATTTTATATAATAATTAAAAAATTGACTCTTTGATCAAAAAATAAATTAAACAGATTAATTCGTATTTTTTTCGTTAAGATTTGATCAAAGAATATTAGTAATTATTGAATTTTTCTAGAATTTTATCTAATCTAAATTTGAATGGTAGCGTGATTGACAATTGTCCCTGACACATCTTGACATTTGAAGCGATATTCGACACTGGCTTATAACTTATGTTACATTGTATTCAGTATTTTTTCATTTGTTGAAACATGCAAATTGCTATTGATGAGTAAATACAGTTTTTTTAAAAAAAATCGAAAAAATACGCTTATATTTTAATTAAAACTCATAAGAATTAACCATAATTTATTTGAGATGACTTAAAATTATATTTACACGAATGTATACCGTCTAAAATTGCGCAGCGTCTTAGTTAACACGAGCTAATATGACACGTGTGTTTTATTACTATATTATTATTATTAAAAATTAAAATTATGTGCTATTGTTGCTATGAATATTGTGGATTTATACGAATGCACATGCTTATATTTACCATAACAAAACAGGAACAATATAATTTACATATATATACTATTTTTATGCTTTCAACGTAAATAATGTGGATAATTGTATAATTTAAAAGGTGTTTATATTAAAATACGATTCGAGTGCCTAATTGTATGTGTATCTAATCTAAGATTTTTTTTATTTTTCTATTGATTTCTTTGTTCGATTAATATCGAGGAAAATCTGAAATAAATCTGCAACAATGCATTTTTTTTTAATAAATTCACTCGTTTCCTAAACGCAAACCAGCAAAAACTTAGATGTTTCTCCATTGAATAAAAAATGACATGTGACAAGAAATGCCAATGACATTGAAAATTAAATGTCATTTATTACAAATAACAATGAAACCAATTTAGAAGTACGAAGAAAAACCATGCTAGGAAACCAGTACTACTTTGAACTTCAACAGCATCTACGGTCGAGATTTCTCTTAAAGTAGAATAAAGTCAAGCTCTACATGACCCTCATCAAGACCGTCCTAACATACGAATCTAAATGTTGAGCTTTAACAAAACATGATAATCGACAGCTAGATATCCTGGAGAGGATAATTTTGAGACAAAAATTTGAAGCCTTATTCGACGTCAGGGAATGGCGTATCCGAAACACAGAGGAGCTGTACCGACTATGCAAGGTTATACCGGTCACAGCTGAAGTCAGAGTGGCCAGACTCTGGTGGACTGGTCACGTGTCAAGGATGCGGAACAGTCAGCCGCCGAAAAGGTTTATGGTTAACAAGCCTTCCTGTCCCCGGAGAAAAGAAAGACCAAGGCTGAGGTGGTTGGACTGTGTACAGAGGGACACTTCATCATTAAAACTTACTGAAAGATAGAGCGACGTAGCGGCAGACCGGATAAATAGAGAAGGGTATTGGATGAGGTAAGGGCTCTACAATAGGGCTGTTGCGCCTATGATGATGATGATGAATGCGAGATGTTTTTAATTTAAGAACATTATTTTTATATATATTTAAAAATACAGTAAAAATGCATGGGATTTTTAATGGAAACCTTACATTTATTTTAAATGTTTTTAAATCTCATCAATTAAATCTGTGGCTTTCTTCGTTTTGTCAGTTCTATGAATACGTTGTACGAGAAGGGATGATAAATTTTCAATTATGCCAATGTGAAACCGATATCTACATATTTTCGGCTCATTCAAAATCAATAAAGAGTCCCTCATTGCTTTTTATTTGATCCATCCCGTAACGAGTTACACAGACATTTATGGTAATATGACCCATTCCGCCTCGGGTAACGCCGGCCCTGGGATGGAGTCACAACAAAACGAACGGAAGCGAGACCCTCCCCTCACAGCGCCCAAATTTCGCGTAGCAGGTATCACGAAATTACCAAAGCAAATTTTCAACCTTGATTAAGATTTAGACACGCGGGATTCACATGTCATAACCGTCGAGTTTAGAATATTAGGGTGCGATTAGAGGTCCATTGTCTAAGAGCGCAGGGGTGGAGGGTGGTTGACTAATGCTGGAGCGGCCAAACAATGCCGGTTAATCGCAATAATGGATTTACCTGAGACCCACACGCATTAGTTTAATCTGGCCAGACTGACAGCTAAGATATTGGTCGATGTGTGTCTTTGGACCTGTGGGATATTGACCTTGCGGCCTCGATTAACCTGAAGAGCGTACGTAACCGGCTTCGGTGTAAGTCTGCCGATTGTCGCAAAATTGGCCGCCGATTGAATCCAGTTCGATTGAAAGAGCAATTTAATCAATTGTCGCAAGTATTGTGTGAATTTCAGCGTCCATAAGATTTTATCGAGCTCTAAAGAAATCGCAATGTCTGAAAGAGTCAATGTTTAATTTAATCAATTTCAAAGTTAATTATAGCCAATAATATATAAATGCCCGAACTGCTCAAAAGAATTTCTGTGAATATAGTGCTAGTTGAGAATATTATTGATCGCTAAACCCAAAAACTAGTCTGTCCTGAAAGAAATGAGGAACTATAAAGATGAAAAACTTTTTACGACATGCCTCAAAAGGATTCTTTGATACTTTGATCATCTCGCTAGAAGAAACGATAGCCTGGAAAAGCTTGTCGTACTTGGATACAAACAAGCGACACAGGGAAAAGGGCAGGGCAGCCATCCGCTTGAATAACAAATTTAAAACCGCCAAGGGCTCTAATGTTGAAGCTGCAATGCGAGATGCGGAATGCAAAGGATCATAGAGAAGATAAAATCAAGAAGATTTAGAACAAGAATTGTCGTGATTATCAGACACGAGAGGGCAGACTCAAGAAGATAATGTTAAAATATAAAGATTAGTAATAACGCTTCAAAACGATGACAATCGTTTGGTAACAACATGGTAGAGGACGTTCTCCACAAGAATTAAACAATTTTAAACACATTTCTAGTAGTTTAAGCTATTCAAATAATATATAAGTAAAATAATAATTATTAATAACTATATTTTTTTTATACTTTGTATAAATAATACTATTTTAGAGTAACTTAAAATAAAAGATTTATTATAAAACACAATGTTATTAAATAAATGTATTGAAATAAATTTAGTCAATTTTATCAATTTCTTTTTTAACATTATTAATTTAAATTTTAACACATGGTTTTTAAATGTGTTTATTTAAATAGTTCTAAAAAGATTTCAATCAAAATTGGATGAATTCAAGGCTTGAAATTAATATTAATATTTTACATACGGATTTCTCACCACAAAACCAGTATAGTCTGAGAAGGAAAACCCTAATCTGTTGACCGATAAATCTTACCTCAATACTTTCGCTACTTTTCCTTTTTCTAGGAGACCCTCTTTGAGGAGGGTGTTATTGCGCGACATGGTTAATAATCATTTGCAACTTGTCACTTGTGATTCGTTATAAACAGATAACGCCTAGAGGAGAGGAAAACGAATACCAAGGCAAACCCCCTCATACTTGCCTGGAAACAGTCGGGAGGGTAAAATCCCATACCAACAGGGTAGTAGATACACATCCAATGCCATTAATGGCTATAAAAGGGAAACTCATTGAAAGAAACCGCATTCCTTAGGTCTCGACTGACTTTCGAGGTATAGCTTTTTTATAATAACTAAGTTTAATTGTAATAAGAAAACTTATGACATTGAAAGAATGAAAAAAAATACATTTTAACGCTAACAAATTTCGTATAAGTTTACGTTTAAAAACAATGATTTTACACATTAGAAAAAGTTAACGCTTATTTATTTTTACAAAACTTTGATGAATAAAAAAGCTTCAATTAAAAATCTTATTTTTAGTTAAACCAATTGTAATATATGATATTATTATGAACTAGTGATTTAAAGTAGGTAAATAAGCGTTATATATTTTATATTGGTATGTGACGATAGATGAATGCCATAACAAAAAAATCCAAAGCGTCACTCTCCTTTATAATGTTCTAGAAAGATTTTAAAGGTCCGGGGAATTATATGACTTTTACACTTACATTTCATTTACATGTTTGTTACCTACAATCCACGACATTAATTTAATTATTGATTAATTTATTTATCACTGTTTTTCTTGATTATATATTTATACAGTTTATTTAATTATGTAATATAATGTAATACAATAATTCATATACAATAAATTATGTCATTTTTATGTATTAAGAAAGAAAAAACATTTTGCTCATCGCTTAAAATATTAAAAAATATAGAGAGTAATTTCTTAGATTTTTATTTTACTTTTATACAAGTAGCAGCAGCTTCCAGACACCGTAATAACCCGTAAAATTGAGTACTCATTGTGGTGAGAAAATGGAAGGTAAACTGTGATGGAAAGAAAGAGGCAGTCGTAGCTCCACAACATTTGCAACTGAACCAGATTCGTAGCTCCAGAATTGTTGTGCTAAAAAGTGTATGGAGAAAAATAATAACTACTTGTTCGAAAACGAAAAAGGCAACTAAAAAGAAGAAAATATTAAAAAAAACCCAAATATTTGTGCATAACATTTATGATTATATTTTATATTATTATTTAAGATTTATCTTCGGTGAATTTGTTAGGCTTTTTCAGAGACTTATTATTTTTTTTAATTCTTTAGTATTTGATTGTTATTTGTTTCAAAGTTAATAAAAGTTTTTTTTTTAAATATACTAAAATAATTTTAAAAAATGAGTTGATTGTATAATTATACTATTCATTTTTAAGCATACGCTTAACATAATTATTTAAATTAATTACACAATTATTAAAAATATATTGCATGTTTAAATAGCTTCAAATATTAGGTTTTTATAATATTGAAATTTAATATATTAAAAATATATAAAATTCATAAGAACATAATAATGTATGCATATTTTCAATCAAGAGACAATACTTCAACTTTATTATTATGTTGAAGTATGAATAAATAGTAACATAAAATCTCCTCAATATTGACATAATCCCATTGCTTTGCGAGATAATTAAAAAAAATGCCAATGATCTTAAAAATGTATATACATATGCACTTCTTTGAACAATGCCACAGATAAGAGTCGTTAAGATTATATGCTAGAGAGTGAAAAACAAACATTAGGAAAACAGCAACCGCTCTCGGAAAATAAATTGCATTTACCGATGACGTCATGCATCTGAATCAATACCACCAATTTTCCGATTGGTAGTCGCGTTTGCGCCATCATCACAGTGCTAAATATTATCGTATAAGCACTCTAATTATTCGATCGAACGAAGACAAAACGATTCTAGTCATTAAAACGCAACGCGTCCGAATTATTGCGGCCGCCATTGTTGCGGATAATTGCACAAACGTTTTTGCACACAACATTGCGGTTCATTAGCGAATTCTCAAATTGATTACACCACTATCAGGATCGAGGGCGCGACTCGCAATTAGCATTCCGGCATACTCTATCTCTACATAATATAATTAATCGCGTTTGTGCAATGAGCGTCTGTGCCTGGTGTCACACTCTCTGCCCTGATTCCACGTGTATTGCAATTAATTGTTTCGTGCATGTGTAAATATGTGTTATTAATTAAATCGGTGACGATTGCGTTGATTGTCCCCAGCTAATTGCATTGCTGCCGTTTTGACATGTAATTCGAGAAGGTTTCAGGTACAGAGTCATCTGAAATTATCAGCATACGTGGGTACGGGCAAATGAAGTAATTCTTCTCAGCCATTTGTCTAACGTGTGATATTGTATTATCCCAAAGCAAAATTAACCATTGACTGGCTCAATTAGTAGAAGGATTAAATATGTCTATACTTATCTCTAATGCGATTTAAAAAAAAATGTGTTAGTTGTTGCTGTTAGTTGACAATGCACCGAGACATCCACCTTGTGGTAATAAAAATATAAAATAATATTTTTCTCCAGAACACAACCTCTATTATTAAACTAATGGATCAAGGAATGCTACATACATTTGAAATGTATTTCTTATGATATACACCCATCCTTCGCTTAACACGGAAGATAGGTTTTGCTGATCACCGTGTTAAACGAGACTCACAAATGTATGGAAAAAGAGGATAGATTATATTTTATAAATATTAAAGAAATGGGTAGATAGAACTAAAAAAATATTGAACATTGATAAAATATATTATTCAATGTCACTATCACAAGAAGATATTAATATGGGGATTTTTCTTCTTTTTATTGCCCGAATGTCATCATCACAACTACTTTCGATTTACATTTCTGTTATGTTCCGTCGAAGTTCAAAAAAATAGGTAATCTGTAATTGTTTATCTATTTTGATATTCTTGTAAATATCCTCATATCTTGCAACGCGTTGTTTAATTTCTCGTTGAAATTTCAAAGCTCGATCCATATCTGGATCATTATTAGGAAATTTCTATATTTTGCCATTTGCAACCCATCTTTTATTGTTTTAGCAGTAATCGTTGAATGTGGACCAGAACTTTCAGTGTCGCTTTCGGTATCGCTTCTGATCAGGAGGAACTCTTGTGTTCATAGCAATTAATTCTTCTTCCTTTAACTCTTATTCTTCAAACAATTCATTAATTTCGTTAATAGCTAAATCCTCCAATCCCTCACCTCCTATTAAACGTGTGATATCAATAATTTCTACAAAGTCCTACAAAGTTTAACGTCTACAAAGCAAGGTTTAATCGAAAAAAAAAATTTTTTCAATAAAACTGAAACCGTATTAAAGCGAATCCGTGTTAAGCGAGGAATAGGTGTCTATTAAGGCAAGCAGTTACAGCTGTTGATGGACTGAATGGAAAATCAAAGGTATATCTTAAATAGAGCATTGAAATAAAAACAATACTTTCAGCATTCTCTATCATATAACAAATTTAACTGCTTTACCACTCGACGTTGATAATGAATTCTGTTGCCGAAAATTAATTTAAAAATCTGAAAGGATATATAAAATATTAACTTACCAACATAATTATATTATTTTATACATATATTAATCGTGTCCAAGTTTAAATGTTACTACTGAAAGCATTTTTTTTTTTTTTAAATCATTTCAACAGCTTTTTACTACGAACATTTTCCTTAAACGTATAATAAAGTAAGGGCTTGCGAGAAGAGGAAGATAAAATTCCTAAAATCAGTATAAATTGAAAGAACTTTCAGTGTTCCGAGCAATACAGCTTGTTCAAAGGAAGAAATACATTTTACAGACACAGAAAGTCTCTAAATTGATATAGCAACATTATTCTGGGAGCACGATTCAATTGAATTTCACACTTTATATAAGAGAAAGATCAAATTTTAAATCTATAAAACTAGATTCGCTATAAATTGATTTTTTATGATACGTGTAAGATATTAGTTTTTTTTTATATTTAAAAAAAATATCATCGTGTTTTCACGATGCTTCTGCCGACATTTTCCGGCAAGATTTTCACGGCAACATCTGCTACGGAATATTTTATCTACCGGTTGAACCAAGAATCGTTAGTTTTCGTTCGGACCGGGAATAAAAAAAAGTCGCTGACATAAGTGGGAAAAAATTTCGGAATAAATTGCTAAGAAATCCAAACTCCGCGGAACAAGCGTCTCGTTTGACAAACTACCTCAGATTTTTTTAAACGTAATATTTTTTATAGTATTTTTTAGCACACATTGTATAACGTCACGGACTGTGGCGAATGCAGTTAAACTTGACGTTAAACAAACGTTTCATAACAGCAACAGTTCAACCGCACGCCATTGTTCTGCTTTCCGCTAACCGACAATCAAATGTCACAAATGTCATCGATTTGTCTGCAATGTAGCAATTCGTATTTAAACTTTAATTTAAGTTTAGTATTGTGTTAGAACAATAGCTATATAATACATTTTTTTTTTAATATCTATGCCAATAAAACATAAAAAGGTCTCATTATTTCTTATACATAATTACAAATAATCATTTTTTGATATTTATTAGAACATTTAATATTCTTTTATTGTTTTATGTATGGTATTGCATTTTTGTTAAAAAATATTGTTGACATTTTTAGTGTTGCACTCTAGCTGTGCCTGTAGTAATGAAATAAGTTATTCGAGTCGACAGTGTCCTGAGATAGAATCTTAGAGAAGTGCAACAGTGCAATTGAATTAACAAAGTTTGTATCCCTAGGAGGGAAATGGAGCAGAGCGGAACCCGGGCTGGCGCTGATTGAATGCAGCCAGCTTTTCCGAGACGAGGAAATGAAGAATGGATTTATTGGGCTCGCTCAGCTACGGATACAATTTCCTTAATCAAAAAATCTGCTGCGATTATAAAGAGGAAACCAGCTTCGATTATCGACGATTCGAAATTGTACATTTATATCAACATTTCATAAATTTAAACTTTCATGTTTTTTTTAAATATTATTTCTATATTTTATATCACAAATTATTATTTATTATATAATCTATTATTATTCTAAATTGTATGTAAAAAAATCTTGTATTAATACAAATTTTCTTTAACCTTATGCATGAGAACAGCAGAAAAATATGTTGGTTACACTTGAGTATTATAATCAATGCTATCGTAATATCGGTATCAGGCACCGATACATGGTCATGCTTATAATTATAAATGTATATATTGATATTAATATATACAAATATTAACGTATTATATTCAGAAAATAAAAAATCTGCAATTAATTAAATATCGTTTATACACAGGTCATTGAAATCCACAAAGGTAAATTTTTCGAGTAATTGTTTTAAAAAATTTCGAGTTTGTTATATAATTTTGAGTTAGTTTTACTTTTTTTCTCTAATAATATTAGTAATTCTGCTATTATTTTATGCAGTAGTACAATTTAATAACACAATTATATCAAAATTTCTAAAAAAAATACACGAATTAAAAATTAAATTTAAATTAACACACACTACTTATTTACACTCTGTTTTTAGAACATTTTAAGAAAAATACCTAAAAATAAAATTGAAAGATAAAAAAATAGTTTGTGGTTTCGCTTGTATTATTTATAACAGTTTGAATCCAGGCCGGCATTGATTTCAACATGTTCTTATTATTTCTGCCGTTATCTCTTCATTCCAAACCTTTTTTATTGATTTTATTAGGGATTTTAAATTGGTTTCTCTCTATTGACGTGTGTGTTTTCATAATGTGCCATATATTTTTGCTGGGGTTTAAATCAGGACTAAAACCAGGACATGACAATGTTCATATACCAGGTTTTTCTATTAAATCTTTGCCATGTCAAAATATGCCATAAAGAAATGTTTGATATTTTTTTTCATAACTTAAGTAAATGGTTAAACAACAACGGATTTTTTTTACCGTTTTAGCCCGATGGCGTAGTGCCAAATCGTCCTAAAAGACGCAGTCGTTTATATAAACCAGGTGTTGTTCTATGAATGGAATAAGGTTTTCATTGAAGAATATTTTATAAACTTCTGCATTGACGGTTTCATAGACGAATAGTAAATCATCAAAACTATAGTAAGAAAAGGATCCCCAAATTATTTTTCCTGCTGGATGTTGACCTAACCGTTCGATTGATTCATTTTTAGTCAAACTTTTTCTCTTCTGTTTTCCTCCCTATATAATGAATGCCAACCGAGCTTTCCTGAGCCTTCTCCGTACCGTTTTGACACTGACTTAGGTTTTTTTACCTCCAATGAACTCTTTTATAACGTTTTTATAATCACTGAAGTTTGGTCAGTTGGTTAAGCAGAACTTTTTTAAAAGACGATCTTCTTGAGCGGTTGTATTCCGCTTTGGCTCTTATTTTTTACGCTCTACAGGCCTAGTTTTTTTTTAATTTCTTTATAAATCTGTAGACTTTTTTTATTTTCCTTGTAAAAGGTCGCAATTTTTGTTTTGTTAAGTGAGCTTATTTCTTAATTTTAAATGTTATTTTTTCTGTTATTCACTATATCTTACACTATATGACAATATACACAACTACTTCTGGTAAAGTAAATGATTGAAACAGTACTTTATATTTAAAAAAATATTACCCCTTCCTCTGATCACGAATATTACTTGAAAACTGAGTAATATGGCTTGTGAAAATTCTTTTATTATTATATATTCATATGAAAATATTACATAGTTACGATAGACATAACTATGTTTTATATTCAGAGGAACAATGGATCGTTGTATATTAATTACATCTAACCATATATTAGCATTTATACATCTATGTATGATATATATTACCATATAAGGGTATAAGTGAAATAGCGCAAAACCTGTTATTTTTTTAGATAATGAAATACATATTTTATACATGTTATTCTAAGAAATAAATTATTTCATTATTTTGACTCAATTTTTTTTTTTTAATATTAATTAGATACAATAATGAATCTTTAGAATCGCTCTGATTTAGAGATAAGTCATTCTTTATTGTGAGAAGTGACCTGTTAAATTAAACAAGGTTTTTTGTTGAGTTGTGTAAGTCAATAATATTTTTTTTTTTGCATTCAAAGTTATCCCAGACACTACAACTGTCCATCAGATACTTCATTCACTTGTACCATTGAATACTGAATCTTTGAAGTTCTTCTGAAACGTAATTTTCGATTTAGCGTTTAGCTCTTTTCACGATCTTTATCCTCCTAATATTGACAAAGCGTTCTCTTTTTTTTCATCTACAGAATTAGGAAAAAGTCACGGAGGTATTTCGGTGAATACGAAGCCTGAGGTATAATAACGGTGATGTATTTGGCTTAACATTCTTTCTACATTCTATATTTTATTCATAAGTATCCACGACAAAACATCTGAAAACTTCCAAGCATTCAATATGGCTAAATTATCGCATATTTTTTCACTATACCTTTATTTTATCTAACGTAGTTTTTGGAAATTACTAGCTAAAATTTAATTAAATTTGTATATGTCACTGCTCTAAAAATTCACCTCAAACACGTCATTAAAAATTAATGGTTTTATTTTCAGTATGCAAATAATTCATTGTTATTATATCATTGAATAATTATAAGTACTTGTAAAAACTCCACAGACGACATAACTTTTCATGAGGATAGAAAAAAAATTAAATTGTTGGAATCTGATCCAGAGCTGGTACCAAATGACAGAGGTGAAATGTCGAATAAAAAAGGCCAGGACGATATTTATCCGGATAGTTTTGTTAAACATGATTTAAATCGAACACTGAATATGTGAATGTGGAGGTTGTGTGGTCTCCATGCTGCTGTGTAGAGTAGAGGCGTGGACGTTCACAGAAAATGAGATTAAACATTTAAAAGCTTTTGAAATGTGGGTGTACAGACACATGTTCCAGCGAGTGGATAGAATAGCAAACATTGAGATGATGTCGCGAATAAACAGTATAAAAACAATTAAAATGTGAAAATTTACTTAATTCGACATCCCGAACGGTATTAAATAACGCAACTCATTCTTCATGATAAGATTCAAGGAAGACGAGGACGCGGAAGACCAATGATGACCTGGCTGAAGAAAGACCGTAGTTTGGGGAAGATGCCACTTTCTTGTTCGGGGTATCAATGGACAGAACAATGGTAACCAACGTCCGTAAGCGGACACGACACGAGAGTAGAAGATATCTTTGTAAACTATCCATCACGGCGGTTTGAAAACAAAAGGGGGTCTATTTAAAATGAAAAATAGACCCCAAGCATTTCATGAATTATTCATCAATATTTTGACTTAAAGAAATGAATTATTATAAGAATTCAAACAGTTATTCATGATATGCATTATAATTTCGTCGATATTTTGGATTTTTCTACTAATCAAAACGATGCGTATAATTGTTTTATTTAAAATCAGTATCATTACATTTTTTTTATAAAATGCACAAACTAAGTATGTAGTGTATTTATAAATTAATTTTCATAAAATCATACAAAATGGAGATATCCAGATTGGACGTTTACGCTCAAGGTAACATCTTAAAGCAAACACCGGTAAAATACAGGAACACTGGAACTCTTTCCCAAACTGAATTAACGGTCGGTTTTTGCGAAATACGTCCGAGAGACAGCTCCGTATCTTAAATAGTTTCAGCTGGCTCTCCGTCTTCGTGAATGCAACAAGAACGAGAGACCGTTTCCTCCTTCCATTGCCTCTTTGGAAATGTAAAAGGCTTTTAAATTCAATTTAAACGTCTGTCGGTTTTGAAAATATTTGCGGTTTTGTTTTGATGTATATTTACAATTTAATAATCGTCCGCAAGAGCCGTAATTACGTTTCGGTTTATCCTTGAGGAAATTTTCTCTTAATCTTTCAAGCGTCTTGTTTTTCAGTGAAAAATACGTTTGAAATTTGATACACTTCATAATAATCATCTGTATATAAACATAAAGACATAATGAGTTTAATAATTACATTAAAACCTAATACGTTCAAACAAACTGGAAAACGAACGGAGCTAGCTATGGTTTTATGAATAAATTCGACATTCGACAATTTACAGAGATTTGGGTCATAGTAAAGTTTTTCAATAAATTTGTATGTGTTGTAATGCTTTATTATGCATAGCTTAACCACATCCTGAAATGCGCGAACCGTTAATATGGTTTCGCCATCACCTGTTCGTACAACTGCCAAATGTATTATTTGTGGTTTCATATAAACGAATAAATAATATATACATAACCAGTCGATTTCATAAACCGAATAAATAAGTGAATACTGAGCCACTCAAAATATATAGAGAAAAGCATGGAAATACCCGCATTTTTTACAATTACTTTACTTTTCAATGCGCATTAAGCTAAGATAAAAGCCACGAATGCACCGATGTCGCTGTCTGCTTATTCCCAGAGGATGCATTTGAATATAAATTGTATTTTCTATTAAAAAAAAATATTTTCCACATATGATTTTAAATTGTATAGTTCAATACCTGCAATATAACGAAGTGCAAATACAAATATGCAGAGTAAATAGAATATGAGTGCGTTATAACGCATCGCTGCTTCATGTAGCTTTAATTATTAGATATATTTGTTTATTAATTAATAATGTTGGTGATCTTAAGCGTTATTATCCATTAAGACATCCTGTATTTTAGCCGATGTAATCAATGGTGGTATGTTGCATTGCAGTGAAGGTTCAACATCTGGGTTCATCGCCATTTAATTGGCAATCAAACTGCAAGCGCAGAATGCGGAAAATTTCGGTGCAGTCAGTCGAATTGTGTAAACACTGTCTGGAATATCAATCGAATCGGAAGCATGTATCTTTGTTTGGAATGCACTAAAATAAATTATTTTATAATAAATGTTTAAATAAATATATTATTTATTATTAATATAACTGTTAATCACATCGGCACAGATTCTTTGCCTATTTTTTGCTTTGTGAATTTTATTTCCAATTAATTTTGATATCTGTCAATTTAACCCTTAAAAGATTAAAACAGATTCTTGAAGTATCGCCATAAAATTCTGAAATTTACACAAAACGTATTTTATTGATATATTTTATAATCAGAAGACATCATCTTAAAATATTTATTATTTTAATTAAAACTTAAGTTAGACATTATTATTTATAAGTAATAATTACTTTTTTAACTAATAGGGCTCAAATAGATATTTAAACCCATTACAATTTATCATACTTATGGTTTAACAAAATGGTATTTATGAAATCTGCAGTAAAAACGTAAATAAATTGCAAATTAAAACAATTGGTTCTCTATAATGTTAAAAAAATAGTTTTAGAATGATAAAATAATCTTTGAAGTTCTTCTTATTTATTGCAGTGATTCTTAACGGAGGCGCCAGTTTTTAAAATTTTAGCATTTAGGGGGGCGCTGCAGGAGTTCGAGTAGGCGTTGTGTCGATATAAAAAAATAAGGTATGCTTAATTGGTGCTTCAAAAATCGATGAGTATTGTTATAAAAGATAATTTATTCCGTCAAATGTGTAATAAAAATGATGAAAAATTAAAAAGACTTATTTTACACACGTATTGTGTAAAATAAGAATACGAAGTAAGATGGCTATCGTAACGAAATTGTTTAAAAAGATTTTATCCACCATTCGATACAAATGTGGAGCTTTTGGATGTAAACAATGAAAACATCCTATCTTTCGGATATATATTTGAAAAGATAAATAAAAATCTCCTGAAGCAGTAAGGATACAATATCAGTCTTATAAATAAAAAAAATAAAAATTCTAAGCCCAAGGAGATATACTGAGCTTTATCAATAAACTAAAATTATAAAAAAATATTTATTCATCAATTAAAAGATAATACGTTTAAGGATTCTGATTTGTAAACATACTGTTGAAACACCTTCGCTCTTATCAAAGATATGATAATACGATTCAAGGACTTGCAGGAACTTGTAATCCTAACTTGGTTAATTAATTTATCTTTTCAGACGTAGAAAGTGTTAGTTATTATTTAAAAGAGCAGTTTATTGGGCTACAAAATGAGTGTGGGGCCAAAATAATATTCAATCAATGTGATTACAATACTTTTTGGGTTCGTTTTCGCCATTGATACCTTCTTCTGTGGAAAGAAGTAAAATAAGGCATCATAGCATTTCCTTCATCGTATTTCGTAGAAAAGGGTTTTAGCGCAGTACTGCATACATAAAAGAAAATCACGAAATCGTTTACAAATAAGCCAAGGAGGAGATTGGAAATTCTATTTAACTTTGAACTTTTAAACTTGAACCTAATATTACGAAATTGGCGCAATCGCATAAGGCTTAAGGATAAGGATTATTATTAAATAAAAAAAAACATATTATTTTACTGTGGTAAAGGGGTCGATCCTTTCAAAACGATAAGAAACACTGATTTATTGCGTACGTAATTGTCGCTGTTGACTAATCGCCATTTTACTGCTTAAATCATATAATTTGAATAATAATGTAATTAAATATGCAACATTTCTTTAATTATATTTATTTTCTAATTCTAATTATATCACAAATAACATCAATTATAACCATTATTCCATTGCATTAACAATTAATTCTAGTAATATTTTTTAATTATATCTTTAATTGATGTACAAATTTAAGATGTTGTGCCAGACATGTTTAGTCACCCATCATATACGTAATGCCAACGAAAAATTGCACCATAGCATTTGCCAAAATGTCGCGTAGGACGTTGCCGTATTTGATTTGTGTTAATTGAAAGCGGTATTTAGCTTTGATCCATTTTAAATGGCAGCCATCTATCTTGGTGACACATCCAAAACCAAACGCCCCAGCTTAAATCAACGGCACTAAACCCAGCGGGCTTGTATCATGATGGCGGCGCTATCTCCACTTCAGCCAGGGCCACTGAAAACGTCTAAGTGTAATTTAGTCCCAGTGCTGAGACCGCAACTGTGCGACTTATCCGTTAGCCGAGTTTATTAAACGGATACATCGATACGTATCGGTTTGTATTGGCTTTTGGCCGAAAGCTATTGGCTATACTTATCCAGATCCGGATTTAGAGTAATCGCTCTTAATATATATATATATATAAAAATAAATACCAAATATAACTACCCAAATTTAATTAAATGAATACAACACAATATAAAGCACCGTTTTTAGATGTTCTTCAAATGAGTTCGAGCGAAACAGGGTTTGACTTAAAATTTCTTGTTCATGGTCTGATGTATCGCGTAAATAAATTTAATATTTACATCATTCGGGGGGGGAGGGATTAGCAGAGGTCGGGTGCTTCCTACACTCAGAGCTGAACCCTCCCAGGACCAAAATCAAGATATACTTCGGTGCGGTTTCCTTCTGTTTCTGATCCAGTAAAACCCCAACATGTGTAGCAGAGGCACTACTATGAACGGCCTAATCTGTGGAACCCGACTTGCCATTTATATTTGGACTCACGGAACTGGTTAATTTCGATTATCGCGATAAATTTATGTTATCCGATAATGTAGGGATACACTTTTCTTAAGTAATATTATTTATATACACAAACATATACACAATACAAATAAACGGATTTGGGGTTTATATTTCAATATATATTTTAGATTGATTGATACATAAATCAGATATGAAATATTCAGTGACAAGATGTGATAGATTATATAATAAATATCTTTATTTAAATTTAATATTCCTATTCGAGGTTTTTTTTCAACTGCAACTGCATTTCACAAACGACGCTCTTATTTCATTTTTCTAAATAAAATATTATTCTAGTAAATATAGAGGTATAATAGTTTATATGAATTAAAAGGTTTATATGTAATATGACATGATTTTCTTTAGAATCTATATCAAATCTTTATATAGATGAATGGCGCTTTGAAATCATTGTTATGCCATTCATCCATCGTAGTCAAATAAATTAATAAATAAATAAATAAAAGTGTCCAATTTCGATTTAGTCGATTTTTAAAGAGCTTTAAATGTAAAAATTACAAGTCAAATTATTCTTTTTGTTTTTTGAAAAAAATGATTATTCGGAGAATAAAAATAATTATTCGTGTTATGTTAATTTTCTATTAATCAAAATGGCGCGTAATTGCAAGCACACTCGGCGATGTGCCACCGCAAACTGACGACTCGCCGCCGACTGTCGCTCTTGTCGCAAATATCAATCACACAGTTTCAATCACAATCGGCACAACGTACCGGATGCGAATGAGAAAAATCATCGCATCGGTAACAATAGAAGCGAATATTGTTGTTTGTTTTTTTTTCGCAAATGCAGACAATAAAGAACAATGCTTATTTATAATATTTATTATTTAGACTATTTTAAAAAACTAGCAAAAAGTTTGTGAGATGTAAAATTTATATTAATAGAGTTATTCTAGAAAAATCAAATATAATCCAATTAGGTCCTAAATATAATCCATTGGCCCGGCTAGGTTCAAGTATAAATTATTCAAAGCTTCATATCTCAGATTTCATTTCCCGATTTAGATCTTTGCAATCATAAATAATATACGTTTACTTTATCAATTGATATTAATGTTAGTAAAAAATTAAGTGTATATTTTAAACTAGTGAAACTACTTATGATACAGAAGCGAGAAGTTTTGATTATCTGTTGTATTTAAAAATTAAAGAAGAAAAGAAAATAATAGAAGAGAAACAAGCTAAAAGTTGTTTGGGAGTTGTTAAAGTTTTTTAGTTATTTGAAGCTAAATTGAAAAAGATTTTACTAAATTGGAAAACAAGGATACTAAATTGTGATATGTAATGGTTTAATATTTTTATATTGTAGAAAGTAGAACAGTGTTGTGTAGGATCATTTTATGGAAGGATTAGGACTACGCATATAAGGGCATAATTGAAGAAAGAGAGAGGAAATGAATGGGTTTATATATATATATATATGAATTTGTGAAAATTATCGTTGAAGGGAGTGGTATATTTCTTAATAATGTCTTTAAGAGGGAGTATTTACTGATCTTTGTGTATGTATTGCGAATAAACCAAAGTGCGTTTGTGATTGTTCGTAGTGTTATATTTATTTTACTCTGGATATAGTTTATTTGTGTAGATTGCGTCGATCCCCCGAACTGGGAAGCGTATAGAATTGATAGCAGATGATGGCAGAATAGATAGGTTTTTTTTTAATTTAAGCGAAAGGACGCTATTTTGCTTATAGGATAACAAAGGAACGCGTTACTAGTATTGATTTTTTTTAATATAATCTACATGAAGTCTTCCGGAGAGATTTTTAATCGAAAGTGTGATATCTGTTGATAAAATTGTTGAAACACTTGATACAAGACAAAAACTAACCATATGTTTACTGATTTTTGTCATTTCTCTCCACCATAACTATATTTATTTATGTCAATATGATATACATTTAATGAAAATATATTTTCAGATTATTTTTCTCGTATATTTGGGTCAAATATAGGTAAAGGTATGTTTTCTGGGTAACGGGTTTGTTTTTATTTTCTTCACCCAAACACTTGGATAAACATAGAGTGTTTTCATATATGTTTCTATGCCAGCATACCTCTCATCATTTCGAACAATAAAATAACCCATACACAATGTTGATCTTGGCATTTAGCGTGAGGCGAATTTCGAACGCGTTATGCAAATTTTCCGAATAAAACACAATAGACGTTATTTTCCGATAATTGGAACGGCTCGCCGATTCCACAAAGGCTTTATGCAAAATGCCGGCGGAAAGTTGACGGCATTTGACAAGCGTTTTGCATTAGGGTTATAATGAGCAATTGTCGGACACGAATGGGATAATGCCCTAAAAGTGTTGAATTATTAAATAGGTGTCTCGGATGAGAATAAAATGGCGATGGAATTGCGAAAAGGCGAGCGAGATGGAACGCATGCGGTCTGTGTGTATAAGACGAGGCGCGTTGTCTCCGTAAATAATGTAAGCAGAGAATTTTAAAGATGCTGCATTTATCAAGGGAGTAAGAGATTCTTCCCATTTTGTTACAAGGCATTGTAATATTTCACATTAATGAGGAGTAAACAAAGGGATTTCGTCTATATAATATAAATACATTTTCTATAACATCAAAAATATCTATATATAAGCTGAAGAATTTATTCAAGAATTTGGCTATTTATACAATATTTTATT